>SNQJ01S0080628.1:49313-82008 GCA_010110895.2 Picea sitchensis | reverse complement strand
AGACTAGGTAGGGAGAGGTGGCTGAGAGGTTGGAAGAGGGGCTAAGCTGAGGGTTAAACCCTTGAGAACAATATTAAATTATTATTCTAAAGTGATGTGTGAAACGTGTTTCCCTGATCCCAAATCCATGGAAGGGGAAATGCGTTCCTAAAAGCGCACACCAGCTGATGAAGCACATGCAGCCTCATGGGCGACATGTGTCGGCCTAGACGCATGCAGTTAAAACCTAAGAAGAGATCTGTGTTAGCGGTTCGTCCAACATTCCTTCATCCATCACCTGATTCGGGAGTTCGTTCTCGATCCTCCATCGGAACTGACGGGTGTCCAAGAGAGACCTTTGTCTAGTGTTCGTACTTAGATCCATCACCTGAATCGTCTAAGACTCTACGTGGAATCTTTGTGTACCCTTATGCATTTCTGAAACCAGAACCAAGAAGCCATCCTATGTTGTCGGTTGAGAAAACCAAAGTGTCCCGTAATTGTTGAGCATTGTTATGTTGTTGCGCCTGTCTGTCGTCATCTTTGGGTGTTTGTATCTATGTTCCAATTGATTGTTGTGGCCGTGCAGTGCTTGACTACGTGTGGCTTGTTGGCCAGCATATACAACACTCTCCCCAGGTGAGGGAGGTGATTTTTGTTGAAGAGGCAGGTTACCCAGTCTGTGAGCGACTCTCTCTAGGTGAGAGAGTGCGCAGAGGAAGTGAGAACTCTTAGAAGGAACTCTATAGTTGCCACAGAGCTCGAAGATTTCCGGTCTGGTCTGTTGCTGAAGCCCAAGGCAAGGGAGGTTAGCAGCCAAAGGATTGTCTAGGTGACAATGAAGGTGTATACTCCTAGGGTGGGACATGCATGTGGGGAAGGAGATTCTATGGGCAGTGGGCATAAGTGGTTCCTGCGACAGAATCCTCCTTCTTTTACGTGTATTCTTCCTGTAAACCTTGCCTAGCCTAGGAATCCCTACCCAGTGGAGCTTAGTCCCAGCTCGGGGGTGACCTACTGCTGAGAGTGATGAGCAGCGCAGTCTAAGGCCGGGAGGTTCGTGGGAGGTCTACACGCAGTTGGTGAATTACATCCAGTCTAAAATATAAATATATACATGCGTACAAATTCAATTAAATATGCATGTCTGTGATTCTAGCAATGTTTACATGTAATTGCGCTTATTTGTGAATTATTGTTAATGTCATGGATTATGTATGCTAACGGTATTAATGTGCTCATGTTGTGTTTAACTGTTACTAAGCAATTGTATTTCATAAGAATGCATAATATGTTATAGTAGTGTTTTTCTGTGTAGTAATGTTGGCCCAACCACGGCGTTGATGGTCGGGGACGTTACAKGAGGTGTTTGGTGGTTGAGAATTAATAGTGAAACAAGTCAAAGGCCTCTATCAAACAAGACACCCATGGATGAGGTCATACATAAATCAGGTTTGGGACCCGATAAATCATTTTTATGAATATTTCAACATCAYTGTTGTCCTTAGAGACTTCAACCAGCAAGTAGATTCCCTAGACTTAGTTGCTAGTAATTTTAAACCACCAAACATCCCTCAAGTGAAGTATAAAATTGAGATGAGATTGAGACCATCTATTCTAGATAACATCAAGTACTTGTAGCTATTTGAAGATGATCAACAAATTCAGAGATTTATGGAAGTGGTATATGAGTTTTCTAATACCTACATGGACTTAGATGAATATTTAGAGATTGATGATGTGGTTGAAGGAAAAGTTGAAGCAACCCCTAATTTTAGCAATTATATGGTTGATCATAAAGTCTTGCAGTTTAAGAATAATTTTATTCCAAAAGGGTTGGTACCTTTGGAACAACTTTTTAACAAAAATGATATACATGTTAAACATGCTTTTCTCCCAAAAGATGAAAATATTCAAGATTGTAATATAGGGATAGGTCATGAACCAAAGTATATCAATTTGTCTAGAAACATCTCTACAGAGCATAGGAAAAAATATCTGGATTTATTTAAAGAGTATGTATATGTGTTTGCATGGAAGTACGAATATTTGAAGACTTATGACACTGGCATTATACAAAACATGATACCCTTAAAATGTAGCACCAAACCTTTAAGGGAAAATCTTAGACAATTCAACTTCATTTTGTTTCCCACTATTGAAAAATAAATGAGGAAACTATTGGATTCTCTAATCATAATTCCTCTTAGATACTTTGAATGGGTAGCAAACTTTGTCCCAGTGAGAAAGAAGAGTGTATAAATTAAGCTTTGTGTGGATTTTAGAAATTTGAATAAATTCTCACTAAAGGACAACTTTCCATTGCTTAAAATGGATCACATACTACAAAAATTAGTAGGGGAAAATATTATCTCCATGATGGATGGCTTCTCAAGATATAATTAAGTGGAAATGCACTTGGATGACAAAGAGAGAACATCATTTACAACACCTTGGGGAAGTTTTATGTATGATAAAATCCCTTTTAGGTTGATAAATGAAGGGGCAACTTTCCAAAGAGAAATGGATATACAATTTTTAGGAGAAAATGACAAATTTATTGTTATATACTTGGATGATATGAAGTTGTGTTTTCAAAGAATAATTAAGACCACATTAAACACTTAATATAGACATTTGTTAAGTGCTAGAAATTTGTCCTATCCTTGAATCCCAAGAAATATCACTTTATCACTTTGTCGTGAAAGAATAAAATCTCTTGGGCTACATAGTATCAAAAGAAGGAGTGAGAATAGATCTAAAAAGGTTGATTCATCAAACAAATTGGTTTTCCCGAAAATAAGAAATAAGAAAGAAGTGTAGTCCTTCTTGGGAAGAATAAATTTTCTCAAGAGATTCATCATTGATATGTTAAATAAAGACCATAAGGGTGAATATCAATGGTAAGACAACCTGAACGGTAGTAGGTATGAGGGTGAAATTTAGAGCAGCACCTTGAGATGCTAACAACATGGGAGGGGGCTAGACTCAAAATGTCATTTGTTACTAGAATTATTAAACTCAAAATGTCACTTGTTACTAGAATTATTAGTAGCAAAAGGCTCTATTCAACTTGGACAAATTAATTATACCTTAGAAAAAGAGTTCTTAGCTTTTATTATAGGCATAGTTTACTCTCAATATTTGCAAATGAGAAAGGGCTAAACAAAATAATTATTTATATTTTTGTACACCATGTATTAAGAAGAGTAAATTGTTGAGAGGTGGATAGAAAATATATCATTTGTCATTTATAGAGATGGGCACGAGCACCAATATCAATTTATCTATCTTTTACCATGCGTAAAAGTTCAACTCCATGAGCATTCACTATTTATTCATGTGTATAAAGAGTACATGCATGGGTATTTTAGAATGTAGGAGTAGATGTTGTTTGGTTATCCATTTCTACAACATAGGGAATCATATTGTTGGTTCTGTAATTAAAAACAACTCGAATATCATTTCAATAGAGTGATGCAATGGTGGGCAATCTTTTTCATCAAATCATATTAACCACCACTTATGATTGAGATGAAAAACTAAACATCAATATTTACGCCGAAAGGCGTACACCTATTGACAATGGGCACAATTAATGATCTTTTAACCTTATTTAACCTTAAACCCTAATCTGATGGCTATGCATTGAAGATGCTGGCATATTTTTAGTCGTCCTCCAAAATCAATGGGTCAGATTTATTGTTTCAGCCTCCAAAATCAATGGGTCGATTTATTGTTCATAACTTTCTTTGCATTTATCAAGGCATCCGCTAACATGCTTACTTTTTAACATTTACCTAATCACATTGCAAAAATTACCGTAAGGGATATGTGTGGAAATTGCCACGTTTAAATGGCTAAGTAGGATTAAACAGTGGTATCTAAATAAATGCCCACGCTCTACTTCTAACCCTACCAGTCTGATGCCCAAAGGCTCCATTTATTACCGAAAGGCATGGGCCACCTATTGACAATGGGGTACACCACGATCTTTTAACCTATTTAACCTTAAACCCTAATCTGATGGCTATGCATTGAAGATGATGGCATATTTTTAGTTGTCCTCCAAAATCAATGGGTCAAAGTTATTGTTCATAACTTTCTTGCATTTATCAAGGCATCCGTTAACATGTTTACTTTTTAACATTTACCTAATCACATCAAAAAATTACTATAAGGATATGTAATTGCCACGTTTAAATGATTAAGTAGGATTAAAGAGTGGCATCTAAATAAATGCCCACGTTCTGCTTCTAAACCGGCCGTCTGATGCCCAGGCATTCCATTTATTTTTTTATTTTTTTTTATGTCTGGAGGAATCAGCAACTAGTTGGGCACGTGCTCGCGTTACACGTGGCCGTGTTATCCAACGCTACCACTATAACCTCTAGGTGTGCCCACGATGCCCCTTACGCGACACACAAGGTAAGTCGGGGGGAGTTGAACTCGAAACCTCATGGAACTTCATTTTCACGGCACTTGCCAATTGAGCTGCCCCCCGGGGGCCCCAGGCATTCCATTTATTACGTCGAAAGGCGTACACCTATTGACAATGGACACAATTAATGATCTTTTAACCTTATTTAACCTTAAACCCTAATCTGATGGCTATGCATTGAAGATGCTGGCATATTTTTAGTCGTCCTCCAAAATCAATGGGTCAGATTTATTGTTCATAACTTTCTTGCATTTATCAAGGCATCCGTTAACATGTTTACTTTTTAACATTTACCTAATCACATTAAAACATTACTGTAAGGATATGTAATTGCCACGTTTAAATGATTAAGTAGGATTAAAGAGTGGCATCTAAATAAATGCCCATGTTCTGCTTCTAAACCGGCCGTCTGATGCCCAGGCATTACATTTATCAACCTAATGCAGCCAAACATTTCGGCGTTCACCAGTCGCCCGCCACTTTGCAGTGTTCACCAACGACAAACCAAGTTTCGGCATTCACTAGCCGCCAGCCACTTTGCGGCTGTGCTAGTCAACCTAATGCAGCCAAACATTTCGGCGTTCACAGTCGCCCGCCACTTTGCAGTGTTCACCAGCCACCAACCAAGTTTCGGCGTTCACTAACCGCCAGCCACTTTGCGGCTATGCTAGTGTTACTTCATCTTCCCTTATCAGAAAAATCCTTTATCCTAGTGACATGGAAAAGTCCATCACTTAAAAGAAAAAAACATCACATATCATCAACCATACAATCAAAATTTTCGCAATACACCCAAAACAAAGAATAATTATGATGAAAAACTAAACACCAACATTGTTATTTCATGTAACTTTCACATAGGAATCTGGAAAAGGCCATCACGTGAAAGAATAAAACATATGATTCTCGCGAATCCAATTCTGGAAATGCCCTCATCGCGTAAATCTAAGTCATGCTAGAAACATTAATTTCTGCCAACCACCACCAAACTTCCAAACTCTTCCTCCACGGACAATCCACAACTCCTCCTCCACAAGACAATCCACCAAACTTCCAAACTCTTCCTCCACGGACAATCCACAACTCCTCCTCCACAGACAATCCACCACCGACGCTTTTAGACATTTCTCGCTCTGATAACTCTCTGGATTCTTGAGAGCCTTCCAAGGCCTCTATAAATACGAGGCAGATGTAATTGTTTTGATCACCGAGCAATAGAAATCAGTATGTCTGTTATTCTTTGTGTATTCCTTTGCTTCTTCCCACTTCATCGTGGTATCAGAGCCGCCCTGGACGTGACTCCCTCATGGGAGAGCCCAGGGACGTATGGAGGACTAGAGTAGATAGATATTGTGGGAATGCGTATACTCTGAGTGACCACTAATTTTCCGTGGCAGTGTTTGTTTGTCGACCATATGAGTGATGGCCTGGTGTATTCGACGAGCCTCCATAGAAAATTTGTCACCGACACTGCAGAGTCCTTATTATGATAGAACTGGAATAGAGTGATGGTAATAATATTAATATGGAGTCGTTGCAGTAACTGCGCGACCATTACAAGATGGAGATGGTTGGATTTGTTGCAGTGACGACCACGGAGATAGTGTCGCCCCCTACAAGTCGTCGGAAGCCATGGCGCCAGGGTTTGGCTTGGTACATTAAATGGTCAAATGCAAAGAGGAAGCGCTCGGTTGAAGAAGAGGATGATGGGGATCTTCGTCATGTTGATCAGGAGCGGTCGGAAAAGAGGTGAAACGACCTGCAGCGGAGCGGCGATGAGAAAGTGTTTGAGGGTTTCATGAGGCGATTTTCATGTGAATTGCGATGGACACATCAACATCTGCTACACTGGCGCGACCATCCTGGTCTGCAACGCACTGAATTGTTTGATATGGAGATCGCACCCGTCTTCATAAGAGGGGACGGAGTTGCAAACATGGAGTAACGAATCTGAGCCAGAGGGTTTGAGTCTGTGATTTCTTTGAGGGTTTTGCTGACTGTGATCGAAAAAGCAGAGAAAAAGGCAGCGCTTCTCCTGCCGTTGCCGCCGTGCTCGAGTAAGGGGGACTGCCTTCTAATGCCAGTGCTAATGTGCCACGAGGGTTTTGAGAACCCCCCACGGTCCAATACGTTCTAGGTTGTTGAAGAGTTTGATGGTGGATACCCATTTGGTGTTCAAGTCGAAGGAGAGAGTCAGTCGTCAAAGGCGTCGACCCCTTCTCCTGTCAAATATGAGGTTCTCCAGTCAAATATGAGGATGAGAATGACGATGATATGGATCTCTTTGGTGAAGAAACCAATAAGGTGAGCCTATTGGTGTAAGTAGAATCGTGGTGGAGGCCAGCGACTATGGGCGATGATTGTTGGGTTGCCCTACAGTGGCCGTGCAGAGGAGGTCATTAAGTTGTTTGGGCATTTAAAACAGAATGGGCTTCAATGGTGCATGACGATGGTAAGTCACTGCCATCGCTGAGAAGGAGAAGCGCTTGGCCATTTTTACAACCTTCATGAGTGCCGTGGTAAGCATTGTTATCTTGGAGAATTTTAATTAATATGCAACATTCGAAAAGTGATTTTTAAAGTGGGAATCACCCTCATAAAGGTATGCGCTTATTAAAAGAGCCAAGTTAATCTTACTTTTTAAATGCTACATGCATGGAATGCCATATGTGACGAAAGCTTAATCATGGAAGTATTTGTGAGGATAAGAATGGAGAATAGTGAAATCAAAGTCACTTTAATGGAAATTACAAGGGTCTTTGAAAAGGGAAATAACATGAGTGAAGTATTTGTTTAAAGAGATATGTAGAAGCGTTGTTGTGTTAAATGTGGTCATGTGGTTCTCATTTTTTCAAGGGAATTGAGTCAAGTAGTGTAAATTTCTTCCATGTTTTGGTAAGGTGAGAACTTCATTTTGTAATTATAATGTGATTGAAGTGAAATGCATTGTTGAAAGTGTTTGGAATGGTGATGTGGGGTTTTAGATAAAATTGATTTAAGTTGTAAGAGGTCATAGTCAAGTTCAAGTGAAAGGTCAAGGTCAAGTGAATGAGTCTAAAAGATTTTGGAAAATGAGTCTTGAAATGTAAAGTCTTTACATTAATCTCAAGAAGAATCAAAATGAGTGTTAGTTAAAGTTAAAGTGGAGTCAAAATGAGTGTTAGTTAAAGTTAAAGTGAGAGTCTGTTTGTTAAACTAGTCAAAAGTTGATTCCAAATCAAATGTTAAGTGATGTAAAATCATGACAAGTGGTGCGTCAATTAAGTTTGTCAATCCATTGTCATAGGTTGTCTTGTTGGCTCTTAATCAACTCCAASAAGCATATCCATTATAAAGTATATTGAAAGGAAAAACAAGATGCAAGAAGCAATATAAACAATAAAAGACATATTCATGATGCAGAAGACAAAGGGTGATAGTTATCAAAAAATGGATGGTGAAAGACAAGGAAGAAAGACTCTCATTGTATGCAATGCTTAATGATGAGATGTAAATGAGCATATGTAATGGGCTTGTAATTTGTTTGGCATTTAGTAAAGAATGTGGAATGTTTGTTGTACTTGAGATGAAATGATGCATATATGTTGTAGGGGGTGCATGATCAGTAGTACCCGACACCCTAGAGGTTTTTGATTCAAAGTTGTAAAGCTTAGCCATAGACAAGCTATATTCCCCAGGTGTCTAGTAAGCCCTGTAGGCCTACATGGATTAGTGTGATCATGTAGTGTGTATCCTTCATACGCATAAAGAGTGGATGTGGCATCAAGCTGTGGAATTGACTACTAGGTAGGTACAAGGGCGGCAGGTGTACTCGTATCTAAGCTTGATGGTGATCAAAGACGTTGGATCTTCGATTAAGGGAGGGAGAGATGGAGTAATCTCATAGTGTGAGGTGATTGGGACCAAGTAATGATTAAATGATAGTCTAATGTGTTGATGAACCATGTAGTTGAAAAGGATTCCTAGAGAACTAGTGAGTACAACGGTTGGCACCCATGTATCTCGATAGATGGATTTCTTTTTATATGGACATCAATGATTAGTTGTTTGCAGGTACAAAAGGAAGAAGGAAAAGTTTGAGCAGTGATTAATTTTATGCAGATAGAGCACATCTGGATATGCATTTCATCTTGGAATAGGAGTTGTAGCATGGGCATCAAAGAAACAACCAATAGTGACAATCTCATGAGGAGAATGTTAAGCACTTTGGATGTGAAGAATATTGGAGCTAATGCATAATCAAGGAGAGCCTACTACAATCTATTGTGACAACAAGTCCACCATTGCACTATCAAAAAATCATGTTTTTCACAAGAGGACTCACTTCATTTGAGAACTTGTCAACAATGGAGAACTTATCTTACAACATTGCAAGATCAAAGAAGCAACTTGCAGACATATTTACGAAGACTTTAGCACAAGACCAATTTGACTATTTGAAAGAAACATTGGGCATTGTAAATATTGATGTAATTAGTAGTAGAAATTAGAGGGAGTGTTGAAAACATTAATTTCTACCAACCACCACCAAACTTCCAGAATCTTCCTCCAAGGACAATCCACTACCTACGCTTCTAGACATTTCTCATTCTGAGAACTCTCTAGATTCTCGAGAACCTTCCAAGACCTCTATAAATAAGAGGCAAATAAGAAGCAGATGTAATTGTTTTGATCATCCAGCAATAAAAATCAGTCTGTCTGTTATTCTATGTGTATTCCTTTGCTTCTGCCCACTTCAAGTCAGCGGTTTTGTTTGTTATTCAGTCTGCCTGTAACTTGTCGACCAATGATTCCCGAGTCCAATTCTCGGAACGCTTCCATCGCGTAAATCTAAGTCAGCGGTTTTGTTTGTTATTCAGTCTGCCTGTAAATTGTCGACCAACCATTCGTATCTGGGTGAAAATAATTAAATCTAATATAATAGGGTGAAGCTAAAGTTTCATATCTGTTTGTATGTATGTGTGGAAACATGCATTATTGTTTATTGAGTTAATATCTACATTTACATAAATGGGATTTGTTACACGGATTTTGTTTAATATAAACGGGTTTAATAGAAACGGATGCTTTTAACATAAACGAGTTTAATAGAAACGGGTTTTTGTTACACAGACTCCTCGGAATATTCTATAAAATATATACTAAAAAATTCTATATTATTCTCTTCGGTGTTGGCCTTCCCCGCTTCGGGATATGCTAGTTATGTAAATCTTCTATTATTATCGGGAAAGAAAGTCTGTCAAATTAAGAGGAACAAATCAGATCTGCAAATCGATCGTGTGGGATTCTTTCGCCCAGATAACAGTAATACAGCTTCACAGATGGATAATGATAACAATAATGATAGTGATAATATCCCTGATTTTGTAACTTACTATACTGTGATCAATACATATTGCATTGATTTCATAAACTTTCAATGTGAACATGAAATTCTACTAATTTATAGTCTCAGGTTTGAGCATCATCAAATTGTAAATCTTCATCGCGACAGTGACGCTGCTTTGGCAATAATCTCCTTCACAAATTCTTCAATTAATATTTTTCTGAACTTCCGCCTTCCACCATTGCCTCCCTTGATAATTTCTTCCAGTTCAAAGCGTTCCTTCTCATCTCGGCACCCAGTTGGCTTTCCATAACCATCCTTGTACATTTCTTCACTTCTTCCTTCCCTACAAGTCCGTTTGTTGATCGTTTATTCAATCTCAACCCCGTTTTCCATTTCCCTGCAATGTATGAGGAATTAGTCGGCTGATCTGACCACTGAGGAACCGCCAACATGGGGACACCCAGGGCGAGGCTTTCCAGCGTCGAGTTCCACCCGCAGTGCGTCATAAATGCACCGATGGACGCATGAGAAAGCACTTCTAGCTGTGGACACCATGGAACGATTAGTCCTTGATCGGAGGTTTCGTTCAGAAAGCCCTCCGGCAACTTTTCTTCACTGTTCATCTCTCCTTCGGAAGAAGGTGGACGAATAACCCATATAAAGGAATATCCACTCTCCTTCAGCCCAAGAGCTATCTCTTGAGTTTGTTCTGTCGAAAGAACCGCCAAGCTTCCGAAAGAAACGTATATAACACTTGCGGGTTCCTTCGTATTCAGCCAATCCACGCAGTTTGTGGCTTTCCACAAGTTTACCACGGAGTCTGTGTCTTCGGGATTGCGTCCGTCCAAGAATGCTGAGGGTATAAGAGGGCCGACAGTGCGAATCGGAGCTATCGATTTCATTGAGTTTTATTTCTTCATTATTCTAGTTCGTCAAACGAATTTCCCAGTATCCATGTTGCCTCTGAAAATGTTTTAAACTGATCCATTACGAGTCGCTGCATAAATCCGTCGCCATTCGAAGGTTGCAGAAAGGAAGGCAAGTCCGAGACGTTCCTGCATAAATCCGTCGCCATTCGAAGGTTGCAGAAAGGAAGGCAAGTCCGAGACGTTCAGCAACGGCAATCCGGGCATTTCTAGCACGTTCCTCGTTTGTTCTGCTTCGTTCTGACAGTTTGCTGAAGACAAGAAAAACATTAAATAAGCTTGGAATTGACAGAAAAGAAAAAAAAAAGTTATGGACATGATGCACATCTGGTAACTGAAATCATACCCAATCCCCTTCTGAAATGGTAATAGATGGAGTAAACTGCACAGGATTGCGTCCAGAAAAAAGCTACAGGAATATTAAACTTCTTTGCAACATCGGGAACCCAGTGAAATATGGAGTCGTAAACCATGCAAACTATATTGTTGTTCCGAGCGTTTAGCCTTTCTATAAGATTTGCTAATGTGACTCCCCCGATCTTGCGCAGCATGTCGAAGAACATTGCCACGTCCTTCGAGCGGTCGAAATCGGGAGGAAGTCCGTCTGAGATTGTTTCAAACTCAACTTCCACTGAGGTCCCCGAGGACACTGCATCTTGCGCCTGTAACATGCGCGCACGGGCGGCTTCGGTCGTGACAAACGTGACCTTCATTCGTTTAGAGACGAGCCGCTTGGCAAACTGCAGCATTGGATTGAGATGGCCCTGCGCTGGAACAGACACCACCAGAACGTGAGGCGTGCTCATGTCGTCTAGCACTTCCAAGGACACCATCATGTTGCGTTTGTTCCCGCAACTTGCGAGCTCTCGGCAGGCGATACAAATATTATTGTGATTTCAAGGATAAGTCGACGTTAGAACAAAATCTTATGACCGGTACCTCGTACTTGCTATCTCCTCTTTTTCATCTGCGTGATATATATATAAATATATATATATATATATTTGTGAAAACTGAAAATTAATGAACTTGCGTTGCGTAGCACGCTTTCAAATACAAAGAGGTCAGGTCACGTGGGAATTTTGAAATGACATTAAACTATGCAGGTAGCTTAGCTTGGCGGGAAAGTAAGCAATAAAGTAAGTAGCTTAGCTCGGAGAGCAAGCAAAGCAACATATTTAAAAACACACATGCCAACGTGCATGGTATCTTTGACTCCCACAAATTCAAACATCGTCCGTCGTGATCAGTCCTTGGCACCTCGTACTTACTTTATTGCTTACTTTCCGTGGGCTTGGTAACTCCGTGATCTAAACCTTCTCCGTTTTGGTATTTTGGGGATTTTATTAGTTTAATTTTTATTACTCCAATCTTTTTAATTTTTTAGTTTGGTTTAATTTTGTCAGAAATTGTTGTTTCTGCATATAAGATAAGAGTGGTTAAATTTGTATAATCTTAGTATTTTAATTGTTTTTCTGCATGTTAAATTTATTTATGTAATTTAAATAATAGATAGATTTTTTTTTTTAATTCATTTGTTAAATCTATTTATTTATTCAGAAATATAATTTAAACAAAATAAAATTACAGAATAGAAAACTTGTTTAGACAATATCGTGGTCAAACTAAATACCAAATATTAAATATGGCAATTCTTTTTTGGTCAAAATAAATCCTAAGTCTAAACGATTATTAGTTTGAGTGAGTCTAATGGTTCTTACAAAAAAAACGATTATTAGTTTGACTAAGTCTAATGGTTCTTACAAAAAAACTTGCATCCTGTCTACTTACAAAGATGCCTGCAACCAGTCGGCTTACAAAATTGCCTAAGAGCAATGGGACCAGATCGGCGGTTTAGATCTCCTTCGCGACTTTGTGATCGTGACTTGGCCAGATCGACAGTTCATATATCCTCGAGCACCAACGGTCCAGATCCTCTTTCTCATTTCACGTATCGCGACTTCGCGACTTGGGCTGACAGCGTCCTCCATGCTTCGAACTCCCAATTGTCGAGTTCCCAAAAATTCCTCGTGTTCGATGAATGGGACCAGATCGACGGTTCATATCTCCTCAAGCACCAACGGTCCAGAGCTGCTTTCGAATTTCACGATTTTGCATTTCGCGACTTGTGGAGGAAGCTCCCTCCATGCTCCGAACTCCCGAAACCCGAGTTCTCGAAATTTTCGCGCGTCAGATCAATGGGACCAGATCGATAGTTAAAATCTTCTCTAGCACCAACGGTCCAGATCCGCTCTTGCATATCGTGATTTCGTACTAAGTCTAATGGTTAAGAACATGTGCATCCTCCTAAAAAGTTACAAGTTCAAATTATGAGAAAATAAATATATATATACTTTATAAACTTTAGGAATCAAATCATTATCCTTTACCTTTACAATCGATATATCCAATAATAATCCCTATGGACAACCTGCATACTTTCATTTTATTAATGCATGCAACAATAATAATCACTACTTCTCTATCAATAATAATCACTATTTGGTGTGTGTCGTGTGTTTGTGCAAGATAATCTCGATCATCTGGTCTTTGTTTTGTGTCTATGCAAGATAATTGAACTTGAAGGCCCGAGTAATTTTAATAGAATCCACATAGAGGAGTTCATATGGTCTTTTTTATTTTTTTATAAAAAAATGTTTTTAAATATAGTAAATAATTTGTTTAAAGTTACATTTATTTTTAATATTTTACAATATTTAATACTATCTAGATCTATATTATTGGATTTAAAAATATATAAATAAATAAATAAAACTCTATGTAAGAGGGAAAATGAGCGAAAACAATAAAACTCTGCCTTATGGAAAAATTGCGCTCACCAGAATTAAATACGCATAAACGACAATAAAGATCGGAAATGCAATTAAGTAATTGCATCTTCCAGGTAGCAAAACAAGAAGCAGATTATGTCACACATCTGCCTCCATCCATCCATGTTAGGTGGAGCTTATATGCCAAATATGAAGAGATCATCCATGTTAGGTGGAGATTATACGCCAAATCTAAGTAGATTATATGCCAAATCTGAGGTCCATCCATGTTACGCAGAGATTATATGCCAAATATGAGGTCCTTGTTGGATTAGTGTGGATCATCGTTTGATCCATGGCATCAACGATTTTAAACATACTAAAAAGGAATTCAATATTTTCCATGCAACACCACAAAAATGTCAAATAGGAAAGGCCAAGAAAATCTACAAGGACAAACCAATGTTAACTTTTGTTTCTTATTTCCTATTGTATTTTGGTTTTCCCTTGAGATTTTCTTGTCCTCAACTTGGGCAACTTCTCTTTGTCCTTTCCTTCTATGACATTTAAATATTAAATTCACTTCTATGAATTTTAATGCTTACATGTGCCCCGTCATCATCCTACTTGTCAATTTACCCATTTGAAATGCACATTTTTCAAGGAGTTTTCAACCTAAAAAGTGTTTATCTAACTCTTGAAAAATATTAGAATTCACTCATAGGGTTCAAGTCCCCACGTGTAGCCACCTCTGTGATGTTTAATCAACCTCTCCAATGCATTAAATACCCCCATGTGTGGTCCAAGGGGAGTAAGTAATGCATGAACATGCATGCAACGTCCAATTGAGAAAGGATAATGTATGTGAGTGGTCCATTTGGCATGTGTGATGACATGGTGTCCCTATCAAGGCTCGATACACTGTCACGGATTTCAATGCAGTGACACATATCCCAATGCAGTACATGGATCCTGAGGCAATGTCACAGATCCCAATGTCTGTAGATATGGCTATAATTAGTACATAGATCCCAATACATCATCATGGATCCCAATGCAACATCACAGATCACAACGTAGTGCCATGAATTTTGAGGCATGGTACAAATATTCCCATGCACAATACTTCATTGAAATGATGGGTCTAGACTCTTAGCAATCCATTAACCGATATCACCTGGTGACATCTCTTAACACAACACAACAAATGGGGTTAGTTTTAATACTTTCCTAAGTCTTACCAAGGGGAACAATATTGATCTTTATACATGCATAAAGTCCTAGGACAACCCATATCTCATAAGTATCTAGGTGAATGATAAGCAATAATGAGTAATAATGACGAAAGGGAAGGGTGAATGAGTTAATGTGATGACCCTCAAAGTCTTATACATACATAGGTATTTATATTAATTTACTCATTCTTCTAGCTTTATTGAGCTAGGATTTTTATACATAATATCCTTCTAGAGGGAACTTTGCATTGAGTTACTCATCCTCAGAACTGTTTCTTAGCACACCTTCAAGACTTTTTATTTAAATGTTCAATTTATCAAACATGTCCCTTTTATTTAGATATTCATAGACAAACCAAGAACCAGGGGAATTGGCCTCATAGCTAGGGTGCATTGCTCAAACTATATATTTGGCTTTTAACTTTAGCCCTTCACCTATTTTATGTATTGGCTTATTGACTCGAGATTTATCAATTTGACCTTTTCTTTTGACCTTTGAGAAATCATACACGACCAGGATATAATTTTTATATGGATCCAATGAATGATACTGGGAAGGTGGAAAATGGTTAGCATGGTTGGGATGTGGACATATCTATCTATCCTAAGAATCCAGTAGTACAAGTTAACACGATAAATGACACACTTGTAACAAAGAAAAAAATCCCAAGGTACTACGAGGAAAATAATAAAACCATATGATGTTATGAAGTGCCACTAAACATCGTTAGGTGTTTTCCACTCTACAACGAGCTAAGAAGTTATATCATCACATCCAAATAAACATTGATACACAAAATTTCAAGTGAAGCACATTGGAGCCATACCATACCATACCACAATGCATATGTCATATTAGGAGTGGGGATGAAAGTGAGCAACACCAAAATTGAGCTAGCATGATCATATATCAAGTGGATATCAAGAGGAATTTTGTCTATATCTGGAAAAGATGAGCATGACACCTCATGCAAGCGACAACATGAGACCCTTGCAAGGGTATCCCAAAAGTTGTCACCCCTGAAGGGGTAACAAGAAGCTTGTATAGAGGAAACTTTAACACCTAGCTAACACATCACTGGTTTTGGTGGTCATTACTTAACCCTTTATGGAACTAGTGGTAATAACCTTAGGTCAGTGGCTAGTTTAGACTATATATCAAGTTATATAGGGAAGCTTGAATTCCTAATGATTTCTCTCTATCTCTTGTTCAATACAATTATGTTTGAGGCATTTTTTATCTAACGTTACACTCATCATTTCCATTCATATTGAAATTCTCCAAGAATTTTGTTTAGGGGTGGAGTTTAGTTACCAAAAAGTGCATCCCATCCTCACTATAACCATATTCCAAAAATTTACATTATCAAAATGATACATTCGAATGTAGGTATATGAAATGTTATATATATCCTAAAATTCTAGATCATGATCCCCAAACATACCTCTGCATTTCCTTTACCTTCCAAATGAGCACACTACACTTTTAAGAAACATTCCAATACAAATATTTGGAATTTTCATCTTGCATAATCATTGTCTATGCACAATTATAGAGTGAAAGTGTCCAACAAAATATTCTCAATCATTCAAGTATCTCCTTCTTCATTAAAATGTTACCAACAAATATCTTTTCAATTATCCCTCATGAGATTTGTTCATTGGATTTATTTTAAACACAAGCATGCCTACAGTCCTAACCTCATTCTAAATATAAACTCATTATCATAGTTTTCTTGTTTGGTTTCTTTGATCCACAATGACCATTGGATTCTTTTCTTTCATGAATCTTAAATTTAGAACTAGAATTGTTAATAGGCATAAAATATCAATGAGGGTGTAAATATTTGAGATGGTTTTATTTCCCATCTATCCTTCTATACATAGCATACTCAACTATCAGGAAGCAACATGATAATTGAGTTATTTAATACATAATTTTCAGTGGCACAATCACATTTCTAATAATTTCTCATTGTAATTTTGTAGGGATATCATAATTATCACATTTAAAACAACACTACAATATAAAATTCCAATTAGAAGAAAATCTCATGGAGATTAAAACAATAATAATATTAAGATAATCCAATTAGAATTCACAATATTCCCCGAAGACTCTTCATACATAACCCATCGAGTAGTTCAATTGATATGCATGGGACAATCCACTATGAGTTCATTTATGAGCAAGGTTCGCACAACTCTAGATGTGCAGATATGTACAATCCTTTTTTTTGGAAATCCCTTATGGTGAAGGTTGTAATAAATAGTTAAATGTTGCAACTCTTGCAATTGACATCAACTCCAACTTATTTCTCTTATGCTTTCAAGATCATTAATTTAGGCATAAACCTAATGTGTCCATGAATGCATTTACGCTATGAGTCATTTCCTACCAACCAGTAGAAACTTTGGATCTAAAGGGTTCACCTTCTACATGGGTAGTGCCTTGGGGGATACCTATCATTACATTAGTAGAAATACAAGATTCAATCTAATAGAATTATATCATTTGAATTTGATTTTATTTCATATTCAATTTTTTTAATATTCAAACCATATATTAAGTGTGAGTAATCACTCGGATGGTTGATGTGAGAAAAATTGCTAGTGTATATCAATTTACTCAATGCTTCAAATGGTTCTCTTGATGGGAGTTAACATTTGTCATGTCAATTTTTCACTATCTCTTTCAACCATTATCAAATATTTCTCAAGTCCCTTGAATTACTTAACCATGACTGGAAACAAGCCATCATCCCAAAATTTCAACCCTTGAGGGTTATGTTCTAATTTAAACATTTATTAGATACAAGAATTATAAAAAAAAGGGTAGCATGGCAATACAATCAATTAGATCCATAACAATTTCTATGAAAGAAAACTTTACAAAAGAAAACTTTCTACTTAGTACATATTTTTTCTTCCATGGATATGTTCATTTGTTCTCTATAATGAGTGACATGTCATCAAAGGGTCCATGTCAAAAACTTTCATTTCAAATCCCTCAACTTGATGAGCTAAACATAGGGGATAACTAATATAAATGATGAATCCTATAATGGTAAGATGAGATTCAAACAACTAACACTTGATATGAGACATCCATGATAGGATAGTTTTGAGAAAATATGTGTTAAAATGGAAAATCTAACCAATACTGAGAAAATTTATTATTTTCCAATCAAAAAGCCTCTCACAATAATATTCATTTAAGTAAATCCCTTTGTGTCCAGGTGTAAGAAATCATACTTGTAGAATATATTTCCATCCTAGCCTAAGTTTTCTCTTGTTCTCATCTCCATAGATAAAAGGAAAGGTGGGGTGAATTGGTAGACTTTCAAATCATGGTATTTTGCATTGGTTTCACATGACAAATTAAGAAACAAACATCACTTATGCCAAAATTTAGATTAAAAAATAGAATAGAGTGTAACCTCTATTACCGTGGTTGAATTATTCAATGAAAAGATTTTAAAACAACGTAACTATGAAACTAATAGAAAACAAATAACATAAAGTAAAACAACTCGATATGTATAAACTAATGGTGTTAATGTTAGGGACCTAACCTCCCTAACTCCTCATGTATGTAGAATAATATATTTTCCATGTAATAAAGGTCGACATTAGTTAAAAATGCTTATTTAATAAATGAGAACAAGTCAATATAAGAATACATAATAGAAGCTTTTGCTTCTAGAAAGATCTTCCTCTAGAATGTTATTTAGAAGATAGAATTAGTATAAATAAGAGTAGGAGGCATGAGAAGTCCTTGTCTCGAGAATTATTGTAATAGAGCTCTACTATGTTGGAGGTTCCCCCCTCGAAGAGGCAAGTGAACATTGTTTCCTATCAATAAAGGTATTATTTCGGTGTGGTGGTTCCATACAATTTGTTGTTCCGCTGTTATTCTTTGGAGTATTTTATTTTCCTATTGTTATTCCATTGTTATTCACTGCAATATTTCTCTTTTCTTATATTATAATACATCTGGTACCTAACAAGTGGTATGAGAGAATTTTCCTTGGCAGAAGTTATGGGTTAAAATTTTCCAGGGTAGAGATGTATTATGTCGTCTTAAAACTATAGTGATTTGTCGTTCAATGCATAAATATGTGATCGAGGAAGCATACATGCAATAAATACAAGAGGTTTGTAAGCTCACATTGTTGGAAACCCTTGTAACCCTTATTGGTACCCCTTTGAGTGGTAGTGCATCAGACAACACTTGTATACGGACTGGCCTAGGTATCTTAAAACCCTCCATAGATCAACCGATCGACCACCTGATTACTATAGTGACATAGAGAATATGACTTGGGAAGATACTCTCAAGTACCTGGGTAATCAAGTAGTACGAATAAGGGTATGTTCTAGCCTTCTTAGTTGGTTCCTTGAGATATTGGGCCGAGTGCTACTGTTTGACCCCACACTTATATCAGAGAGCTATAACATAAGGAAAACCATTTTTTGTAGAAACCATGAACTCTAACCCGTGGGAAGGGAACAAAACAGAAAAGGAACAAACAATATTTATTGTTGTGCAACCTTTCCTCCTACATTTGGGTTGAAAAATTACTATGCATTTATTCCTGTTAAGAATTTGGGCATTTCACCACTATAGCACTATTCAGATTGAAGTATAACTCCGCAGGAGTAAAAAAAAAATGTTTGGGTCCTTCCCCCACCATTATTTGAGATCTATCTCATTGGATTCCTCTCTTCTCCCTGATCATAGTCATACCTATCATTTTAAAGTTATTTTTTTCTAGTGGGCCCGATCCCTTCCAAGCGCCCTTAATTGGTACCTATCCCATTGAATTCCTCCCTTTGTAATTATCACCATGGTACCATTCCCCAGTAACCCATTTTTGTGTGGCTCCAGCCGCCCCCTTTCCTATCCCAATTACCCACACCCACAACCAAGACTAGGAACAATGCCTCACTTGCCTAGAAAAATCTCATGAGAAAACCAGGACTGATATTTCTGCCATTACTTCCAATATTGTTAGCATCAATACCCGACTTTCTCCACTCAAATCAATACCGACATCCATAACCCAATTTAAAACCATGTGTCAACAATCGTAAGACGTAATGAATAATTTAACCACATTGTTTAAGCATGCCAAAGATCGTTTATCTTCTACCACACCATATCACCTTGAAGGCACTAAATCCTCCCATTCCACATCCTTTCCTTCCAACCACTTTTAGTGGGACCTGCATATCCCTAGAATGGAGGTGAACAAATTTGATGGATCAGATCCCTCATGCTAGGTCACTCAAATGGAACACTATTTATCTTTGCACGACATTACTAATGAGTTGGCCAAACTCCAGTATGGCGTTCTCCATCTCGATCCTGAATGTTGGAAATGGTGGCAATGGAGAAAAAAATATTTAATTCCCGCCAAGGGTATGTGTCTTGGACACAATTTGTTGCATAAATTTATAAGTGCTTTGACACCTAAACTCACCATTTAGGATGTTTCACCAAGTTGAAACAATCTGGCATAGTGGAAGACTTTACAACTGCTTCTGAGCGCTCAGATTTCCACACGAAGGGCATGTTTGATACTTTCTTTTGGGAATTCTTTATCAATGACCTTAAGGATAAGATATGTTCCCATGTCTTCATGGCTTTCCCTCAAAGTTGGGTGGAAGATACTAAAATATATAAGGAAGAACATGTTGTATCTTCACAAACCAAAAAACCCTCCTTTATTCCACACCCTAAACCCTCCACTCCAACCCCTCCTCCCACTCCATTGAAGATCTAGAAATTGACCTAGGAATAAATGGCTACATTTCAACTCAAGTTCCTTTGTTATAATTGTGAGGACAAATATTTTTTGGGGTACAAGTGTAAGGAGAAAAATATTTTTTTTTCCATCTCTGAGGATGTTTCTGAAGATGAGGTCAAGGCCCCCCTTATGGCAGAGTTACCCATGCCAATTGATCTTACTATGCCCTTTGACCCCTGCCCCCTTTGAAGTAGAACCAGTCATTTCACTGAAGTCTCTCACTGGCTTCTCTGCTCCCCAAACCCTCAATCTAATTGGATACATTAAGCATCAGAAGGTCATCATACTCATTGACAGTGGAATCACCCATAAATTTATCCATCGTTGGATTGAGGTTCTTTCAGGTTTCTAAATATTGTTGAATATGTTCATTAACCTCAGGAGATGGAAGATAAATCTAATTTTTGAAATCTTTATTTGTTTCATTTTC
Source organism: Picea sitchensis (assembly GCA_010110895.2). Taxonomy (NCBI): domain Eukaryota; kingdom Viridiplantae; phylum Streptophyta; class Pinopsida; order Pinales; family Pinaceae; genus Picea; species Picea sitchensis. Next base: position 61,084 of record SNQJ01S0080628.1, on the reverse strand, counting down.
AATCAAAGAAGAAATGAGTATTTGTTGAAGATTCACCTGAATATATTGACAACTAGCCTCTACCATTACTTTTTGGTGATGAAAAGGTTTTTCATGAAGAGCCTCTAATATTCCTCATCCATGACCTCATCATTTTCATAAAATATTTCAAGATGTTGAATAAAACTTTCAACATAATCACAACAGTTTTGAGCCAGTGATAGAGATAGATAGGATTATTTGTATTTCTCAAAATATATTAAATGAAAATATTTAAGGGAGTACAAGCAACCAGGTGGCAATCTTTTGTACCATAATTGTGAATTTCCCTCCAAGGATACCATGAACATATTCATCATACATTCTTCATGAAATTGAACTCTCATCTTATGCACAAGAATGTCAAATCTAACCAAATGAATAGTTGCACCATCACCTTTTTTATCTTTGAATCTTGGGAGGTAGGTTTTCCAATCTACACTAGGCATTCGATTTGGAAAAACTAGAATATGTGATTGATGCATAGGAACATACCTTGCAGACATGAAACTCATCTTGAGACACTGGATTTTCCAATGAAACTTTAAACTTCTAGATTATTTGAGGTTGGATTCGCTAGGTGAAAAGTACACAACCTTCTTGTGTTTGACTACTATTCACCATTAGTACTCAAATTTGAACTTTGTCGTTTATCCCAGGGAATATTTTACCTTTGATCCCTAGAAATGATGCCAAAATGTTATCAGTCTGTAATTTCCCTGGCTGTGGAGGCAATTCATAGAGGTAACCACAAACCAACTTGAGGTTGGAAGCTAGCACTTCCAACCCAGAGATGGCTCTCTCTTTCAAATCAATCACTGAAAGTATTGATTTGGTTTAACACAAAGGCTAGCTCTATAGATTAGAGTAGAATTTATAGAGTTGGTGGTAGAGAAGATGGAAGGTCCATTAGGAAATGGACTCATAGATTCAGAGATAAATGATGATTTGATGGACACTTGGTCAATTTGGAAAACTACTACTCAAAGGCAAGGTAGAAAAAACTTCTTCAACCTGATAAAATGTCGTTGTAGTTGAAGGGTTGAAGATAAATCAAATAACCCCTTAGAGAATCTATCAAGGATGAATACCAAGTTGATTACAACAGAAGAAAAAATGGAGTTTTATGTAGAAGAGCACCAAATATAGATGAATTCTTACACAAATATCTCATTTAAACATAAAAGAAGAAATGCATTAATACAAATTGTTAGAAAAGGAAAAGCATTCACATTAGAATGAAAAGTACAATCACATGAATCTATGAAGTGATATTCCAAGTACTTTTGGTCAAAAAAGACTTTCGTTAATCTCATAAAATCAAGTTTACAATATGCACACGGTAATAACTACCTCAAACACTCTCCCACCTTGGCCTGATGTAGCTCCATAAAATATATATGAAAATGTCTTTCTATCTTGGCTAATTCGAATTCAACTGCTATCCTAAGATTAGCTACAGTTACAAATATTTTAGCAACAAAATCTTCAATTAACTGCTATAAGGAAGGAGTCAAATTTGACTCATTAGTGGCATCATAACAACTAGACAAAAAAGGTGTTTGAATCCCTTATGTGGTGAACTTTGAAATTCGTTGAAGATGACCTAGCACCTCTGATGACCTGCCCATGCTGATCTGGATACCTTCTGGATGCATTTTGGACACCCTGTCACAGTTGCATGGCAAGGTTGTTGCGCAACAACAACCTACAACAAAAACACAACACAGTTGTGCAACTAAGCCTTTATTGATACTTTGTCCACATGTTTTGTCTTTGTCTGATAGATGATGAGTGACTGATGGTGATTTTGGTTACATGATGGTGTTTAGGTACATGAGAATTTCCTCAACTTGTAAACCCAAACAATAAATAAAATCTCGAGTTGTTTCAAGAAACCTGTAACTGGTCCTTTGTCTTGCTGCGCAACAACAACCTACAACAGAAATGCAACACAGTTGCACAAAAAATCCTTTCTTCATACTTTGTCCACTTGTTTTGGCTTTGTCTGATAGATGATGAGTGACTGATGGTGATTTTGGTTTCATTATGGTGTTTAGGTACATGAGAATCTCTTCAGCTTGTAAACCCAAAACAATAAATAAAATCTCGAGTTGTTTCAAGAAACCTGTAACTGGTCCTTTTTTTCTTCGATGAAATATGCCACCTGTAAAGTTAGTTTCCCTAATGTATTGAAAAGATGGGAATGATTCAACACCTGGAAATATGGGATCCTTATGCAATTGCCTGTTAATTTTTCTCCCTCAAATCATAAACTGTTTTCTAAGGTGTGAATCGATCCTCTATATGCTATACTTGTGCCTGATATTTTTGGATCAATTCTCACCCTTAACAAATGAAAAATTCTTGGATGGAAATCTCGTGATCTGCTCTATCTCACCAAAGAGAATCAGAGAATTATGGGGCCTTTGTTTATCAATGTTTATAGGAGGGAATCTTATTCATAATATTTTGCTTGGACCATTTTGCTTTCTCCTAGCTACAATCATTAGATATAGTGTTTTTTGTGACTCCCTCTCAATCCAAGTAATTTCATGGTTTGATGTAGTTTTGCATGAAATAATAATGTGCTCAAATATTCCCTCTACTGGAACAACAATTTTTACAATTGATGGAAACCTTTCACTTCTGCAAAATTTTCTTTCCACAATGTGGTACAACCATCCTAGAGAATATAATATTTGTGGATCTGCAAACATCCTTTCTTCCGGTATACATGTATCACTCATGCATTTTGGATGATATTTGATGGATAATTGTTGTATGTTACAAAATCATTCTAGATCCTTTCACCGAAGGCTTCATCTACTGCACATAACCCAAAATGATTCACCATTAGTTCTTCCTCTATTCAAGGGGATTAATCAATGACCAAATGTATAACCCTACATTAAGACATTTGTTCACAATTTTCACCATGTACTAGCCCAACAGAGAATGGACTGGACAGCTGGAATAATTTGTTGATCTTAATAGATTAACAATTCATCATTAATAATTTTCCTCCTTTCGCATATTCAGTTATCAATGGGTTGAGAATCAAGTGTTTTCTGATGGTGGATGCGGCAATAGAACTACCAGATTCTGAGATGATTCACCAACAAAAACAATAACAATGGGAATACTTAAATGTTTCCTTGAAAACCCTGTAGCAGAAAAAAGTTTACTTTGGCGCTTGAGCGTTTTAGCACGTACTACTATGTTTGCTCCTTGATGTTGTTGTGGCGTGCGACAAACCCTTTAACATTCATGACTGTGTCGGTGTTAACTTTTGGCATTCAATTGTTGAAAACCCTGGCATTTGGAATTTAATCGTTGACAGATGGTGTGTTAGAGGATTTTGACCAATACTGCGTTTATGTCTTTACTAGCACAGCTGACTCGCGGCTGGAGAACACCGAAAGGGTTCCATTCAGAACAAGAGCCGTGACTGAGCCAACTCCAACACAGAGCACACATAAAACATTCGTGCAGGTCGTGGCATCAAACGACCTTTCAGATATAAAAAATGAATGAGTGCCATCAAAATGAAACGTGTGCAAAGTGTTTTTAATGATATAAACATGGTCTGCATATATTTTAATCCTGTTTAATCATTTGAACGTGGCAATTATGTATTTTTACAGTAAATTTATAATGTGATTAGGTAAATCTAAAAAAGTAAACATGTTAACGAATGCCTTCATAAATGCAAGGAAGTTATGAACAATAAATATAACTCATTGATTTTGGAGGACGACTAAGAATATGCCAGCATCTTCAATGCTTAGCCATTAGATTAGAATTTAAGATTAAAAGATCATTAATTGTGCCCATTGTCAATAGGTGTACGCCTTTCGGCGTAATTATTCTGCATCTTGGTTTATACCGCATGCACAGTGGAGTTTAATTTGACCCCTTTTTACGCCTATCGACGTACACCTATTGGAAATGGGAAGATTTAATGAGATTTTAATTATAGATCAACATTTAATGCACACGATTTCACATCATTGGAATATTCTTAGTCATCAAACAATGGCTCTGATTTGAAGCATTAACTTCCCCACATGACAAAAGATGTATGTTTGTCATTACTAGCACAACCTCAAACTCGGCGTTCGTGGATGATGAACACCGAAAGGTGGGTCGGCTAGAATATTAAACTCTCCAAGCTCATGCGGATCAGCGAGAATATGAAACGCCCGGAGAAGCACAGACGACTGAGACGCACTAATAGTTGAGGAAGTTGAAGTAATGCTGGTTAATAATCCAAACTTGGTACTTTCAAAAGTTAATCATTTAAACTTGGCAATCATATGGTGCTACAGTAATTTCTTAATATGATTAGGTAAATGTTAAAAAGTAAACAGGTTAACAGATGCATTAAAAAATGCAAGGAAGTTATGAAGAGTAAATCACATTCATTGATTTGGGAGGATGACTAAGAATATGCCAGCATCTTCAATTGTTAGCCATCAGATTAGAATTTTATATTAAAAGGTCATTAATTGTTCCCATTTCCAATAGGTGTACGCCTTTCGGCGTAAAAATGAGTGATTAGGGTGATTAGAAAAATAATAATGTATTACTTTAGGTTTAGATTTTTTTTTACATCATTTAAATTTCTTACTGAGTTACGTGGAACTTTGTGAATGAATGAAGTGCTTCACCTTATTTAGTACCTGTAAACTTGGTGGCATGTTATTCACCACCTGTAAACTTAGTGGGATGTGTGGATCTAAAGAACCGACACGTTATTTACCAACGCACACTTCACCTTAATCTTGATGGGATGTGGATCTAAACACTCGACATTTTATTTACCAGCACACACTTCACCTTAATCTTGGTGGGATGTGGATCTAAATGCTCAACACATAATTTATGAGCGGGCACGTAACCTTAAGATTGGTGGGATGTGTGGCACATTATTTACCAGTGAGCACTTCACCATAAACGATCAGAATCCAACATTTAATGGGTACGCAGAGTGCGTTCATGGAGAATCGGTTTCTTTCCTAACTTATGGCCGCACTTCCAAGCCTTTTTTGCCATGTATGAAACCTAAGCATTAGACATTTTTGTAGTTGTAGTTGCAGATCCACATTGCACTTCGAGCAAGGTCGTATAGAGGAGAACACTGAAGAAGAAGCACAAAAGAGAAGCAGGAGAATAGAGGAAAGGAGGAAACAATCTTAAAGGCACATCATCAACATCAACATCAACATCCACAAAGAGGTTAGAAACAAATGTTATTTTCATTTTCTTTGGTTTTCTGGTTAGCAATACATGGATTTTAAATTGCATGCGCACCCTTGTTGTTGGAGAAATTAATTTCTCTACCTACCTACCTACCACTAGGCTTCGACTATCTTCCATATAATTCTATCACCGTCCTTCCACCAGTTGTTTTGGGAAATCTCTGGATCTTCCATATGCTTCCATACACTCTATAAAAACAAGCTATGTAACCATTTCACTCATTGTGCAATAAAATTTGTTTCAGAGTGTATTCTGGTGTTCCTCTGCTTTTGCCCACACATAATGGTATCAGAGCTTGGATCTGGGTCTCACTCCCTCATGAGAGGGCCCAGGATCCTGAGAGGAGTCGCCCAACAGTGGAGAGATGAGTGGAGGAGTGTCATCTTTCTGATTGAGAAGACGTTGCCACCCTATGGGAAGGATGTATGGAGGATGTTGGCCGAGAGAAATTTTCCTTCACGTGCACAGAGCAATATGAGAGGCAACGTAAGAAGAAACAGATAGAGGAATTGGAGGCTATTGTTCGATTGAAACAGGATGAGACATATATGTTCCAACTCAAGGCTAATGAAGCTACATGAGAGGTTGATAGGCTGCAGCGCATTGCCCTTGCAAAGTCGAAAAATGAAGAGGAGGAATATGCTAGCATATATTTGAAATTACGACTAAATGAGGCTGAAGTGGAGAGAAAATATACAAAAGTTGTGGATGGAATGAATCTCAAGCCTCTGGTGGACGATTTTCTTGAGGAAATCGTGGAAATCACGATTTGAGGGTTTCATAGCTAGAGAGTCGCAGCTTGAGGGAGCACTTCTGCAGTGTTCTACGACAATTGAAGGGGATGTCTGCACTAAAACAGATGTGACAAATCATAGAGAGAGAAAGGAGGTTGAGCCACATGATTTTTTCTCTTTCCAATTGTTGAGGATAAATGAAGCATGCAGATTTAGTGAGGGAGACCACAACCGAAGCGGCTGAAAGTTTTTCTGGGGTACATGAGGTGGACGGTTCCATTCTGCAAGAGAGGGCACAACTATCAAGAGGAAGGCCCCGACGAGTGAGGCCTATCACAAGGAGAGGCCGAACCCATTACAAGAGTTTGGTGCACTTTGATCAGTCAAGATGGGGGAATCTCAGGAGAGTTTGGGCGCAGGTTCAAATTTCAATGTTGTTGTGCTCTAATGAAGTTGAGGCCTGCTAACATTGGTAAATGATAATTTTTTTATCTATTTGAAAGGTTTTTTCTATCAGACCCCAAATCGGTTTCAAAGACATTGTCAATAAATACCCCCAATATATGCAAAAGAGCTTGTAAAAGGTTGTAATAGGGAGAGTTCATATTTTGTTTGCAATAGGACTAAATAGTTAAGTTGTTGAACTTCCATTAGTTTTAAAATACTACCATTTGTCCATTAGGGAAGTCAGCATGAGCACAAAGTGTCGAAGAAAGGGAGAAAGGTTGTCTTTATAGGAATATTCCAGTGGGCTTCATTGTGTGTTTTATTTCAATATGGTAAAGATGGTGAAGGCATGGTAATATATATATATTGAAAATATGTTAAAAGGGGCCAAAAAAAAAGGGGGTGGGGGGGATAAAAGGGTGCATGTTCCATCGTGTATTACTAATGAATCTAAAAGATAGGTGCATGTTGGACACCTTACATTGTTGTAAGTATTGTTTCAAATGGTGACTAGAAGGGCACACAAAGGTCTTGTGTATGTAAAAAGTCCTCCTTCGGAATTGTAAAAGGGCATTGAGTATATAGAGAAGTTATTTGGAATGTTCATGTAGGATTTCCTCTTGTCAAGAGGATCTTGAGTCAAGCTATAAGAGGTTACGATGGTCAAGGTCAAGTGACTGAGTCTTTGAATGAGTCTAAAAGCTTTGTGAAAAGGAGTCTTGAAATGTAAAGACATTAATCTCAAGAAGAGTCAAAATGAGTGCTAGTCAAAGTTAAAGTGAGAGTTTGTTAAGCTAGTCAAAAGTTGAGTCCAAATCAAATGTTAAGTGATGTAAAATCATAACAAGTGGTGCGTCAATTAACTTTGTCAATCCATTGTCATAGGTTGTCTTGTTGGATCTTGATCAACTCCAACAAGAAACATATCCATAAAGTATATTGAAAAGGAAAAACAAGATGCAAGAAGCAATGTAAAACAATAAAAGACAGACTCATGATGCAGAAGACAAAGGGTGATAGAAGATACAAAAATGGATGGTGAAAGACAAGGCAGAAAGACTCTCGTTGGAAGAGGTAAATAACAAAGAAGACTCCGAATGAAGTTATGTAATGTTTAATGATGAGATGTAAATGGGTATATGTAATGGGCTTGTAATTTGTTGGGCATTTAGTAAAGAATGTGGAATTTTTGTACCCGAGATAAAATAATGCATATATGTTGTAAGGGGTCCATGATCAAAAGTACTTGACACCCAAGAGGTTTTTGGTCCAAGTTGTAAATCTTAGCCATAGGCAAGGCAAGCTATATACCCCAGGTGTTGTAAAGTTTAGTCATAGGAAAGGCAAGTTATCATGTAGCATGTATCCCTCTTAGGTATGAAGAGTGGATGTGGCATCAAGCTGTGGAATTAACCACTAGGTGGGTACGGGGGTGGTAGGTGTACTCATATATAAGTTTGATGAGGATAAAAGAAGTTAGATCTTCGATTAAGGGGAGGAATGTGAGATTAAGTAATCTTAGAGTGTGAGTTGGCTGGGACCAAGTTATGACTAAAGGAGTCTAATGTATTGATAAACCATGTATGTGAAAAGGATACCTAGAGAACTAGCGAGTACAATGGATGGTACCCATGTATCTCGGTAGATGGATCTCTTTTTATATGGACATCAATGATCAGTTGTTGGCAGGTGCAAAAGGAATATAAAAAAGTTTGAGCATTAATCAATGTTATGTAGGTACAAAGATGAAGCAAAATATGTTTGAGGATGAAACTCAAGTGAGTNGGAATGTGAGATTAAGTAATCTTAGAGTGTGAGTTGGCTGGGACCAAGTTATGACTAAAGGAGTCTAATGTATTGATAAACCATGTATGTGAAAAGGATACCTAGAGAACTAGCGAGTACAATGGATGGTACCCATGTATCTCAGTAGATGGATCTCTTTTTATATGGACATCAATGATCAGTTGTTGGCAGGTGCAAAAGGAATATGAAAAAGTTTGAGCATTAATCAATGTTATGTAGGTACAAAGATGAAGCAAAATATGTTTGAGGATGAAACTCAAGTGAGTGCGTGCAGTGTAAATAAATATCCCCATGATGCAACAATAAGCAAAGTTTGTGGTCAACTAGAAACCACTTGGTGTGATAATTCCTGAGCATTGTAATTGTTAGGGATAGGCCGTAAAATCCCAAGGTGATTTATGATGAGGGGAAGCTAGTAAAAGAAAGTAGCACATTGAAGGAAGCCCAACCATATGAAGATAAAAATTGAAGATGATGACATGAGTCATATAAATACCTAGCCAATACATATATTCGTTAAGGAGGAGACATTGCAGATCAAAGGAGCAACTTGCAGACATATTTACAAAGGATTTAGCACAAGACCAATTTGAGTATTTAAGAGAAGCATTGGACATTGTAAATATTGTTGTAATTCGTAGTAGAAAATAGGGGGGAGTGTTGGAGAAATTAATTTCTCTATCTACCTACCTACCACTAGGATTTGACTATCTTCCAGAAAATTCTATCACCACCCTTCCACCAGTTGTTTTAGGAAAGATCTGGATCTTCCAGATGCTTCCATTCTCTCTATAAAAACAAGCTATGTAACCATTTCACTCATTGTGCAATAAAATCTATTTCAAAGTGTATTATGGTGTTCCTTTGCTTCTGCCCACACACTTGTCTATTCTCTGCATTTTCTTTGGTTTTAAATTGCATGTGCGCCCATCTATTCTCTTTGTTTTCTATGGTTTTAAATTGCTAACAATAGATAAATAGATTCATGTACCTCTGCAAATGCATTTCATCCTTACCTTTCTTTTGTGGAAACTATCAAAAACACAATATTCAATATCTTATTCCTTTTCCAAAGTTATTTATTTAGTATTCATACAACGTCACCCCTTTTGCTTTTGTTGTTGACTGCATAAGCCAACGAATCTTTGGGCATCTCTCTAAGTTGAAACTTTCATCTATTCGCATTCACATAGGTATATTGGAGAATTTTCATACGTATCTTTCCTCTATTTGTATTATAGGTACCTGGTATTCCTTTTGGAATAATAAAAAATGTTTCCAGGTGCGTTTGTCGGTTTAGATGTAACAATCTTAAGAATGTTTTGTATTTTTTTAAGCCAACGGTTTTATTAATGGTGCATAAAACACCACAACAGTGGGGCTATATATTAAACTTACAAAGACGCACTTGTAATGAATTGTGAGTGCGTCTCTGTAGATTGAATATAAATCCCCACTGCTCTGGTGTTTTGCACTACAGGTCGTATATATTAAGCTACTAAGCAATCCAAACAACCCTAAGCCTTCACCCAACGAATTGTTACATGGGAAATTTTTAATCTGCCGATTGCGCACCTTGGAAATTTCTAATCTTCGGATTCCTATCATTAAAAATAACTGTCATTATGTGAGCGTTTATTTTATAATTGTGATCTTTTATTTTATAATTATGTAAGATTTTATTTTATTTTAACTAAAAGTTAAAAAGCTATGTAATTGCATAAATCATATTTATACACATGTCTAAAGTGAACGACGAAAAGTGATGTAATGGCAGGTATCACTACATTAAGGAAAAAAATTTCATTATATTAAGGAAAAAAATTGAGTTGGTAGATTACAACAAGTTCAAATAAAATTATTAACTCAAATAAAATATTTTACCTTGAAAAACAACTGAGCAAATACAACTGATGAACAATGTAGCAAAACAACAATGTATATTAGGATATAGCAGTTAAATTGCATATTATTTAAGAGAAAATAACATATCCTATGTTTATAAATTGGGTTTGTGTAGCAATTTGTTATTCTCTTCACTAAGATTCAATTCCCACAAAATAAATATATTAAACCTTTTTAAATTTCTATGTAATTATTAAAAGCTCCAATCAAATATGATTTTTTTTTCACTAATATTCATTTCTCCACGGATATTCCTTCACGCATATACTCAGATATAATAGTCTTTTCAAAATCTAAGATATAATAGTCTTTTCAAAAACACATTTTCTTTTGTTCTCCCTTCGTCGTCTACATATGGTGTTTCCACTTCCATTATTTCTAGAGAAAAGCGTTCTCAAGCTATTTACAGCTATTTCCCCCTTATCGAATTGGCTGATACTTACATTTACCTTCAGAAGATTAGCTAGTATAGAGTTTGTACAAGGTAACATTGGATCTCTTACCACCCCCTGCATTCACATGGCATAGCCAAGCAAAAATTGGTCATTTTGTTAATTTGACATGGAAATTTTTTTATTTTCTGAATGCTTAAGTTGAATTTTCATAAATATATTTCATCTATTTGTATTATTTCTTTGCGGTTTTGAAATTATTTCTTTGCAGTTTTGAAATTATTTCTCTGCGGTTTTGAACGGGAATAATATTTCTCCACTGTTTTGAACGAGAATACTATTTCTCTACGGTTTTGAAATTATTTCTCTGCCATTCTGAACGAGAATAATATTTCTCCGCGGTTTTGAACGGGAATACTACTTCTCTACGGTTTTGAAATACTACTTCTCTACGGTTTTGAAATTATATCTCTACGATTTTGAACATGAATAATACTTCTCTGGTTTTTTTTTGTTTTTTTTTAAGGAGATATTTTATTTCTAGGATTATATATCTGGGGTTTTGAACGAGAATAATACTTCTCTTTTGTTTTTACCTTTTTTACCCAGAATAATCTTTGTAGTTTCTCTTGATTTCTCTGCGGTTTTTGGAAATTATTTTTGGCTTCTTCAACGAGTTGAGCAATTGGACATCGTAAATGAGGTGAGTCACCTTTTACTTTGATTCAATTTTAATTTTATGTAAAGAGATTTAAATATATTTTATTTATTTTTTATTTTAAGTTTCATATGTAAAAGTTGATTTGAGAGATAAAGTCAATCCATAATAATAATTGTTACATCTTTTTTCTCTTCTTTTCAATATGAGCACTCCACCACCTATTCCAGGAACTCAGAGTAAAAAGGGAGATATGTCAAAATCCAAATAGAGTTAGAAACATTAGAAAAAATGAGTGAAGAAAGAAACATAAAACTCCAAATATAGCTAGAGGCAATGATTGATAAAAAAAATTAAAGATATCATTCAAACTCAAATAGAGGATAGATTCTTAGGGTTTAAGAGTGAATTACACACAATGAAGGATAGAATTCAAGAAATGGAAAAACATAAACAATCAACCCAAGAAGGAGGGGTTGAAGAAAATCACAACTTGAGAGATAGGATTAAAGAGCTAGAAGAAAAACTAACCAACAATTTGACCCT
>SNQJ01S0080628.1:15817-31282 GCA_010110895.2 Picea sitchensis | reverse complement strand
TGGTAAGAAACCCTCTCTTACACATCTCTGGGTATTTGGTTGTGATGCCTATGTTCACGTTCCAAAGGAAAACATGAGTAAGCTGGATTAAAAGGTTGAAAAGTGTATCTTTATTGGGTATAAAGATGGTCTGAAAGGTTATAAGCTTTGGAACCCAAAAACTAAGAAGGTAGTGTATAGTTGAGATGTGGTATTTGAGAAATCAAAGATGTTGTCAAATAGGAAGTCCTACCAAGGGAGGAAGAACCAGAGAAAATAGAGTTTGAGTTGAAGGATAATGAATCAGACTCTACAGAAGAACATGAATCAAAAGAAGAATATCCTCATACTCAAATATTGAGGAGATCGGTTCGAGAAAGAAGGCAATCGAAAAGGTATACTCCACCTGATTTCCGTTCAATTTTTGCTTTGTTTATTATTGATGATGATCCTAGAATTGTTAGGGAGATAGTGGATTTAGAGGACGAAAAACTCTAGAAAAAGGCCATGGTTGAAGAAATCGCAGCCTTAGACAAGAACGAGGCTTGGGATCTCGTGGAGTTGTTGATTGGAAGAAAGTCTCCATTGGCATCGAATGGGTGTTTAAGAAGAAGTTGAATGTAGAAGGTAAAGTGGAGAAATACAAAGCTTGATTATTAGCAAAAAGTTATTCCCAGGTAGAGGGAATTGTCTTTGGTGAAAATTTTTCTCATGTTGCTAAGCTGACTTTTATTAGATTTCTTTTATTTGTTGCTGTTGCTTTTGATTTTGAAGTAGAACAGATGGATGTGAAGACAACATTCCTACACGAGGATCTGGAAGAAGAAATCTACATGAAGCAGCTAGAACGCTTTGCTGTGAAGGGAAAGAAAGAGCTGGTATGCAAGTTGAAAAAGTCCCTGTATGGGTTACAACAATCACAAATGACGTGGTATAAAAAATTTGATACTTATATGTTGGCATGAAGATGAATCCTGGTCTGGATTCGAAACGTCGATCACAACGTGACTTCTACTGTGGACTATCCAAAAGAATTCTCTCAAAATTCAAACCACAAAAATCTTAAAGCAGTTATTACTTCCCTGTACAGAGGGGAAACCTAGAGAGACATCCGTTTGATGGAAAAACTAAGAATTAAAATCAAAAAAGGGGTCGCGGAACTTAATTGCTGGCATTCATAACCCTAACCCCAAACCCTAATTTCTCTTGCATCGTTAGTATTTATTGTGCAGATTTGCAGCCCTTATCTTCGACTTGTTGTCCTAAAGATGAATCCTGGTTTGGATTCGAAACGTCGATCACAACATGACTTCTACTGTGGACTATCCGGAAGAATTCTCTCAAAATTCACACCATAGAAATCTTAAAAGAATTATTATTTCCCAGTACGGAGGGGAAACTTGGAGAGACATCCATTTGATGGAAAAATTAAGAATTAAAATCGAAAAAAGGGTCGCAGATCTTAATTGCCGACATTCATAACCCTAACCCTAAACCCTAATTTCTTTTGCATCGTTAGTATTTATTGTGCAGATTCACAACCCTTATCTTCAACTTGTTGTCAAGAAGATGAATCCTGGTTTGGATTGGAAACGTTGATCACAACATGACTTCTACTGTGGACTATCCCAAAGAATTCTCTCAGAAGGCTTTGCTGTGAAGGGAAAGAAAGAGTTGTTATGGAAGTTGAAAAAGTCCCTGAATGGGTTTAAAACAATCACCAAGGATGTGGTATAAAAAATTTGATACTTATATGTTGGGACTTGGCTTCACAAGGAGCAAAGCTAATCACTTTGTGTATTTCAAATTAATTGGTGATCATCTTATTTATTGGTCTTGCATGTGGATGATATGTTGTTGATAGGAAATGAGAAGGAGATTATCCAGGATGTAAAAACTCAGTTGTCCTCTAAATTTAACATGAAGGATCTTGGTGCTGCAAATTTCATTTTGGGCATGGAAATTAAAAGAGATCGGGCAAACATGAAACTCTGGTTAAATCAATGGAAATATGTCGAGACAATATTGCAAAAGTTTAATATGCAAGAATATAAACCGGTTAGGGTTCCTATTCATGTAGGTGTACAGTTATTTGCGGATCAGTGTCCTAAGACACAAGAGGAAGAGGACATGTCTTGTGTTCCATATGCTATTGCGGTTGGCAGTTTGATGTATGCAATGGTCTGTACTAGACTGGACATTGCACATACGGTGGGAGTTTTGAGCAAGTATATGTAAAAACTAGGGAAGGAGCATTAGACAACAATAAAGAGGGTTTTCACGTATTTGTGTGGCACTACTAGTTATGGATTGTGCTACCTACCAAGGAATACCAGGATTGGACAGAGTGTTGGACATACGTGAGTTTGTTGATGCAGACTAGGCTGGAGATTTGGATTGCAGAAGATCTACAAGTGGGTATGTGTTTAACCTGTTTGGAGGAGCAATCAGTTGGATGAGCAAAAGATAGGCTGTAGTGGCACTCTCAACTACAAACGCTGAATACATGGCAACACTCATGCAAACAAGGAAGCAGTATGGTTACGAAGATTATGTTCAAGTATTGGGTTGGTACAACAAGCTGTAAGGATAGACTGTGATAGTCAAACTCAAAGTACAATCTTCCTGGCGAAGAACCCGACTTATGATTCAAAGACAAAGCATATTGATGTTCAGTATCACTTTGTGAGAGACACGATTGAAGACAAGAAGGTGTTGTTGGTTATTGATAGAAAGGTGGACACTGAAAATTGACTACGGATTCATTGGCAAAGCACAGCCGAGATCCGAGAAGTTCTCTTGGTGTAGGAAACAATGGGCATTGTTGCCTTGGATCGTTGACTATGTATTACAGCAACTTATATGCGAAAAGAAAACAACAAGTGGGAGTCTGGAAAATGTTAGGTATGTTGTGTCCGTTTTTAGTTTTTTGGCACATGGTTTTGTCGACGGTTTTCTATTCAGTTAGAGAATTAGGAGTTTGTTGATTAATCCATGTCATTGGATTAGGGGTTTTGTATGCCGCAAGATCCTATATATTTTGTATTGTAAACAATGAAGAGATGATAATAAAATTAGAGTGCGACTCTAAACCTGTTGCTAGTTTTCTAGTTTGGAGTTTCTAGGATAAAAATCTTTGTGTAATGTGTGTGTGCCATTGTATCCTTTTTGTTTTTATTAAGAATCATTTAAATCAGATTTATTGCCTTGAGGATAAAATCTACAAATCTCTAGTAGGCCAACAGGTTTTTGATAATGAGAATCTGGCTCTTGCTAATCAGGCAAGGAAGAGCAAGGGGAATACGGTGGAGGTCAACTCCATGAAATTTTGGAAAGAAGAATATGCGAGACAAAGTGAAATGCTTTGTGTGCCACAAGAGTGGCCACTATGCTTCACAGTGTCCAAATAAGAAGAATGGTAAATGGAAGCGGCGGTAGAATAAGGTAGTAGCCTCTACAGAAAATTAGATGAACGAGTTTGTTGCCTTTTTTGAGAAGGATTTCTTGTTAGTCTCTTGTCTTTCTAGTACTAGGTCTTCATTGAGCTAACCTCTTACTTGAGGTATTTTATTTCAATTTGAAATTGCAAAAGTAAAAGTTGCATAAAAGGGAAATCTAGTCTAGCAACAATTAAAGGTATTACTTACCAAATTGAAGTCTAATCTATGTGATTATTGTAGTGCTTTGTGATGAATTGAGAGATTAATTTTACCTTATCCTTAGTTGTGAAAAATTGAATCTAAGCTAAAACTGCAAAAGTGAGACAATCGCAAAACCTTTATTCCCCCATAGGGGGATGAAGAGTGGGAGCTTGTAGCCCCATTGATTTAATTAATGTAATTACAAATATTTTTGGAATGACTGGTGATGACCATTCATCGGTCACAAGAATTGTTTACAAAGTTTTACAAATGTTTATTGAAGAAAGGAGTGCTCCTAAAGGATCTCGGATGGCTCCAAATGCATGGAATTTGTGGAACCTATCCTCCTACTCTGTTTGCAAACACGCAAAACAACAAGCAAACAATGTGAGATGGCCAAAACACTTTGGAAATTTGTTTATTAGTATGAAAACCCAAAAAGTGACTAAGTAAAATTAGTATAAAATGAGCAAAATGAACTAAAGAACATACAAAAGCACATCTCCATGGGGTCTTTTGTTTTCTTTAAAACATAACAATATAACATTACTTTATTGCCAAATATAAACATGAAAGTGATTTAAAACAAGTTTAAGCGATTTAAAACAAGTTTACTTTTAGCCTTTAAAAATTTAAAAGTGAAAAGCTTGCTAAAAGTAAAGTTTTAGCCGGATCAGCTTGAGAACAATGAAGGCATAAAATGCAATCCTAGATCTATCTTTCTTTGCATGCTGAGATTGATAAATAAGGATTTGAAATATAACTTAGGTTTAAATACTTGAAATATAACTTAGCCAAGCTTTATGGAATTATTTTGGAAAGAAGATTAGCCTTTGGCTAGATAGTCACAGTAAAAGAGCTAAAGGATTGGCAAGCTAGGTTTAGGAGATATCATTCAGCTGTGGACCATCTTGTTACCCTTTACCACAGGATCATTACTTCCAAGGGATGTATGAGAGCGTCATTGCTAGAGTTCTACCCAAAACTTTCTGTGAGAGTACAGTCAAAGAGATTAGCTTTGCAATATCGAGAGTCAAACAAAGGGTTGTCCCTACGTCTCTATCTTTTGGCATATACATGACAAGTTAGAAGATTGCATGGAAGAAGCAGGTTGTGTATTCTCTCAGAGGTATAGTCATCAATCTTCTTCTTTATGTCGATGATATACCGTTCTTATGGCAAGGAGTCCCTGTGATCTTGAAAACCAACTAAAAAGCCTCAAGGATTTTTGCTCGATATGGGTATGACTATTATCTTGATAAGACTAAAAGGTCATGATTATAGAAATGCAATAAGATCCCTTAGACACATACGTATATGACAGCAATAGCTTCGAGGTGACTTCATACAAATATCTTGGAATTGATATTCACCACAAGCTCAATTGGAATTATAGCATTGAGAAAAGGATTGTGGGGATGGAAAGCTTATTATCTATTTGAAAACAATTGTAAAATGTTTGATCTTTAGGTTGGGATAAGAAGAAACTCTCTTTGAGACTCTTGTTACACACATTATTCTTTATGTATGTGAAGTGGTGTTTGTATTATCCCTGGAAGATTACGGAGAAGATATAACAAATACAAAATTTTATAACCTATAATCTCAAAATTAGAAATCGCCCTATCCCACCCTCCTCTTAGAAACAAACCTCTCCCCCATTGAGAGCATGGCTATGACTAGATACCTAATGTATAAGAACATTGAGAGCATGGCTATGACTAGATACCTAATGTATAAGAACAAGTTAAACAACATGGAAGACAAGAGGCTTCCTAAAATTGCTTCAAAAGCGAGTCATAACCACCATCGACTCAAACAAGGATGGCATAAAGATGCCCGGTCTTGGCTAAACTATTAGGGAATCATGGAAGACACCATTTTGCATAATAAAGATACTATTAAAAAAAACGTCAAATCAAAATTTAAGGAGAAAATGTGGTGTCATAAAGAGTTAGAGGAAAAAAGAAAATTAAGGTATTATAAGGATGTAATCAACCATAATCTAGAAGATCAAAATTATCTATCTGTTTTGCCAAGTGTAAAGAAAAAAATAAGCATTGCTAAGATAAAAACAAATTCTCATGAGCTCCATAGTGAAACTGGGCGTCGGTCAATTCCTAAAACGCCATGGGATGAAAGAGTGTGTCACCTTTGTGACACTAAGAAGGTTGAAGATGAAAAACACTTTCTCTTAGATTGTTTAACCTATACCCATATTAGATCTCATTTTCAAAATATTTATCACACTACCAACCTTCCTAACCTCTCAACTCAACAAAAGTATAGTGATCTTGGAAAGCTTCTCTTAATGCTTTTCGAGCACAGAAACAAAATTCTAAATAATCACAAGTAATCACTTACCCTCTTAAGGTCCGATAGACCAATTTGGTCTTAGTGGACGTTAATCATCATCATCATCAGTAACCAAAAGAGATTTAGAGAAAATGTGAGAAAGCAAGAAAGAGTGCCGGATGGAAGCCAATCTTGGGCTATGAGGTCTTCTTGATGCAATGTAGAGGGAAGTTGCTTCGGTAGAAGGAAATTGAAGATGTTGGAGCCTCAAGCTAGAGCTCTCCACTCCTTCAATCCAAAGGCTTTGCAAACTTAGAACAATCCTGCAAATAACTTTGTCAAAGGTGGATGCATCCACTTCCTACATACAAAATCTAGAAAACAAGTTAATCAAGCTAGAAGAACATGTAATCATAGATCAATATATGTTAGAAATAACAATATATAGAAATGCAAGCTAGCTTTCTAAGATCTTATCAATCAAGGACAAATGAACAAAGAAATTGCAAGAAATAAAGTTTACCATAACCTTAACACATCAAAATGGAACATTGACATCCACACATTGGCACAAGACAACAAGAGTGACCTCCAAAGTCTTCAAAACTTTATTCCACAATAGCTTGAGAGCATATTACAACAACGTAACTCTAGGTAGACCAATCTGATTACAAAGGGATAGCTAGCTCCAATTTATAGCAAAAGGATGAGAGAGCTCCATAGAGAAGGGTGCACCAAGTGTAGAGGGAGGGCACACCAAGTGGGTGAGGGTGTGAGCCAAGTGGTAGCCAAATGGTTTCCACCTCTCCCCTTACTCCAACTCATGACAAATGTAATGTATGGAGGATGTAGGAGGGCGCGCCACCTCTCTAAGAGTGGGTGGCCCCTTTCTAAAATGCTCCACCTCTCCAAGACTCTTCAAGAGGGCACACTTCTCTTTCTTGATCACTCATAATTCAAAAAAAGCACAAGCTTTATTCACCTACTAGGCCTCCACATGTGTCAATAAGTTTTTGCTTGCCTCTTATGGGTGCCACATAACCTTTTAGGCTTTACTTTGACTAAAAACATGTTAAAACATGTTTCCGACAAATTTGCTAAAATTTAGCATTTACTGATTTTTACGTCTTTTTTGGATTTTGAGAGTGAAATTACCTTTTTTATTGATTAAAATCACTAATTTCACTCACAAAAGTGAGTGCTCTAGGTTAAAAAATGAGCACCCCTAAGGCATATGATGCCTCATAGTACCACTTTTTTAATACAACTTCAAATTACAATTAAAAAATTCCTTTTTACGGGAAATTTTTTATTAACTAAAAAATTAAAAAAACCTAAGGGGGACATGACACATTTCCATAAAACTCTAGGAGGATGTTGAGCATGGTAATATACTAGGCTTAGATGACCATGCTAAGGCCTAACCATGAGTATATACTCCAGCTTCGGAGAAATTGAGTGAAAAAACTCGGAAATTATAAATTGCTTGGACAACAGAATATAATTAACAAGTAAAAAAACACTCTAAACAACTCATGTCCAAGTCTTAGGAGGCTAAACCTTTTACAAAATTCATCATGCAACCTCTTATTAGAATTCCCCGCAGGGTATGGAAATGTGGTAATTTTTTTTAAAAGGGGCCATAATGGCCGGTTGGACCTCTGAATTTTGAACAGGTGACTGTTCAATCTTTGGCGGCTTAACTACAAGTCCATCCTAGTGCAACTTGGTGAATAACAGGTACCATGCTGTAAATCTCTGACATGTGTGATGAAAATCAAGAGGGTTTGCCCTTGATACAATACAAGGGGCAACAAGGTTGATATGCGTAATTTTGCTTTAGAAGCTATAGAGCCAATTGTTAAGCAATCTTTTGTTGTTTCACCTTCTCTATCATCATTGACAACTATGGTAGAAATAACATCTTCACAGTTTCTCTATCACCATCAACAACTATGGTAAAAATAACATATTCAAATTTCAGTTTGCAGTACCCTCCTTGATGATATCCTTCCTAGTGATGTCATTCACCATGTCTACTCTATTGATGGTATCGTTACTTTCTATGCCTAAGCTCACTTTGGCTTTGAATTTGAATGTGCAATCCTATTGATTTGATTGAAAAGGTCTAAAATTTCGGAGAACAATTGGTTCAACTACTAATAGAGGCAAATGCTAGAGATTAGAAAATAACAACTAAAACTTTGATGGAGGAAGTCAGAATGCAGTATGAAGTATGGAAGTGTAGAGCATTTATGTTTAATGAATATGTAGCTAATTTAGAATGTTATGTTTGTCATATAGTCCCTTTTGGGTCAAGAAAGGATTGGTAAAGTCAAAATTATGGAGGATGTTTTCTTGCATATACGATGGACCTGTTGGGAAAATCAGGAATAGAAACTCAAGTTTATGTAATCCCTTTGGGTATGAAGGGATTGATAAGGTAAATTATAAAGGATGCTTTCTTGCATGTACTATGGTCCTGTTGGGAAAATCAGGAATGGAAACTCAAGTTTATTAAACTTGCATACTTAGGCTATGGAGAATACAAAGTTGTTTGAGCAACAAATGGAAACTATTGAAGTATCATGAAGTTGGCATCGCTTGTTGGAGGAATTTGCATGACAAAGAGAGTTGTAGGTAGCTAGGATGGGGTGGTGAACGAAGTCGGTTTATCAAGTGAATACCCAATGTAGGTAATGTTGAATTTTCACTATGCTAAGCTCAAGCATGAGGTTTATTTCATTTAGCATGTACTTGAACCATAAACAAATGCAACGACACCATACACAAGTGCTGCAATAACCAAGATCACAAGAAGAACTACCATGCACAAGAACACAAGAAATATCTTGGGAAACCCTTTTACTCAAGGGAAGAAAAACCAACAATCCTTTGCTATATTCTCAAGAGAAGATCCCCCAACCATAAACCCTAATGCACACAAGAGGGTGCTTCTACAACCTTGAAACTAGCGCCCAAGAGAGGTGCACACTTCAGCCTTAAAGGTAGGTCTGAAATTTCCAAATGACAAGTGAAATGTGTGTTTCCTCAATGGGGAAATCACCTTTATTTATACAAGACCAGACACAACAATAGGTGTGTCTATTGGCACAACATGGCCAACCTCAATAACCGAGAAATATAGTTAATTATTACAATAAACCTTAATTATCTTTCACATATGGTGGGGCCGACTTGTACCCTTTACATCATAATTAGGGTTACAAGTAAATCTTACACTTAAACAATATAGCAAGGGATCCACACATCCACTAGTGCTCAACCACTAGGGACACGTCCACCTGTGCTCAGCCACAGGGACGTCATACTTAATAGATCTCTATCTCAACCGAGTCCACAGGAGAATCATCTGGAGTACCATCTCAAGCCTGACTCAACTGAGTCCACAGGAGTACAAAGGTAGGAGACCACATCGACTCAATTCTCACACAAAGGAGAACGATACACCCATCACATGGGCACACCCAACACTGGGGCACGACTCAACTCAGTGTAGAGGAGAACGATACACCCCATCACATGGGCACACCCACACTGGGCTCTCTCACAGGTCGACTCAACTCAGTCACAGAGGAGAACGTATCCCAGAGAATGTCACACGACGCTGCAATCATCAACAGGTAAGACAACAAGTTATAATCCATAAGGATAATATATTAAAATAATGTATATGAATCAGATAATAAGATATATTACAACTAAGAACTAAGGGCTGCATATATACCCACGCAGGGGTGCCCTTTCATAAGAGACATGACCTTTCATATGTCATGTCTCTTCCTAATTAATTATTAATTATTAGTTATTTATATTTATATATTTTATGTCCCCTTTTGAAATTCTTTGTCCTCAAAGCACATTTATGGAGAGGCTTACGGCCTTGTTCTGGCTTGCCATGTCTTCGCACGATTCTCTGTTTTTTGTGTTTGTTAGGACCGATGATACAAGACGATATGAGTGACAAAGTGTTGAGCAAACTTGTCGAATTGTGAAATGGTTAGACCATCTCAAATCAATCATTTGTGGAATGTTGCACTTCCACGATGAATTTTATCATGAGACTGAATTGTGCTGGTATTGGTATTTTTCAGATGATAAGTTAATCGTTCCCTTCTTGAATGACATCGATATTCTGACTGGTTAAGATATCTACTCATATGATTTGGATGTCGATAAGGAGTTCTTATAACATGATTTTTCCTTATCATACTTGTATCGTTTTCTTTGTTCAACTTCGATATATGATTTCCTTCACGCATAGATGTTGCCTTATTAATGCAGGATTTTGATGAGTGAGTATACCTGAAGCTTCCATCGTTTGTATCCCAACATCTGACGTTGTTGATTTTGTAGCTTCTTGAGCGGTACTTTCTTTATTACGTGATTTGGCGATATCTTTAATGTCTGGATTTTCAAGTTTCTCTTCTTTCAACTTTTTGATTTGTTCTAGTAGCTCCTGATTAAGGTTCTTCAAACGAGAATTTTCTTCTTCTTTCTCTGAGAGGTTCTTCTTGAATTCTTTTTCGAGATCCTCCTTTTCTTGTTCTAATTTTTTTCCATATTGCATTGTAACCTCAACCTTCTTGATTTGATTAAGTAGCTTTTTACTGTGTTCCCTTCAACGAGAAATTTCTTCGTTTTTATCCTTGATAACTTTGTCAAATTCTTTTTGTATTGATTTCTATTTTCTTGAAGTATTACTTCTGAGATATTTCAAGTCTTCTAATGTTACCGAATTTGGCTCCGATGTAATGTCTTGTAATGTTATCATCTTATCCTTATAGGGGAATGTCACAAACTTTTTTTCCATGTTTAAGATGAAGGTACCTAGACTTTTAAACCATGGTAGCCCGATAATGATGTCGATTTCTTCTCTATACATAGTTGTGACATAGAATTGAGATGTATATTCATATTCAACAATTTTAACTTGTAATTCCTTAATTTGAAAAATATTTTTCTTTTTTGCAAAATCAATATTAATGTAATTTTCATTATAGTCCAAGTTGATAATGATGTTAATTTCTCTTCCTTGAATGCTCCCCTTTAATGTAGAAAAACTGTAACATACAATTGGACAACCTTCATAAAAAAATCTTCCTTCCTTCATTTTATGAGAATTCATTTCGGCTTCCGTCAATATTTTACGATAAATTTTTTATAAGTAATATCTGTTTACGAAGCTTATATATCTATTCTTTACTTCGTATTGAGCTTTTTTATACTTCTTTAATAATTAATTGGATGCACAAGGTGTGAAGGTCCCACTCTTTCAATAATAAACGATGTACTTCTCTTGCTTCACTTCATATAATTCACCAAAAAATTATTTACTTTTAAATTTACACCTTTTTTCTTATACCTTTTAATTGAACTTTAGAATAACTCTTTTTTAAGTGGTCCTTTGATAAGGCCTTGCTTCACTTTATAACTTTTAATTTGAGAACTCCTTTTTAACTTATACTTTAAAAAGCACTGAATATTATATTCACAAGACTTCCAAAACACTTTTATTAAACCCCCTCTTATTTCTTCTTATTTATTTAAAATTGGTCTCCTTTTTCTTTTAACTTCGAATTGGAATCTTAGGAACTGTAATTAATTTAAACCTTAAAATCTTAGAAATCTCCTTTATATAATATTGCGCCTTTCTACTTAATTTCCTTGAGTCGGGTACCCACGATTATGACAGGTTATAATTTTAATTGAATTCCCCCTTTGACTTATTTTTTTATCCTTTTACTTCATAAATACCACTTGTGTCAATAGTCAGCGACCACTTTATAAATACAAATAATAGATTTTTAATGCTTCAATTTATAGAGTTATTTCTGTAAAGTCGTGATGCTTCAAATGAGACCGGCCGCTGTAATTACATTCTGGTGCGACGAATGGTACGGCAGCAGTGTACAGGGGCAATTAAACAGCAGAAGCGTACAAATTGCAGTGGGTAATGTACAGAACAAGAACAGCAATGGATTAAATTTATCTGGCGACTGTACGAACAGTGATTAGACTGTACAGAACAGTGGGTATATATGGAATTTTTCTGTATGAAAGTATTTGGCTGTTATTGTACATTGTATGGAGAAAGTCGTACGGTTGGCAGTTGTAACTGTACGGGACTTAATCAAACTGTACGGACTGGCTGTGCAATAGCAAACAGAAAATTTCTGCTTCAATTATATATGTATATAATACTTAATTTTTTTTTTTTGATATGGTAACAGAACAATTCTGTCTTCAATAATTTTTAAATGGTCAAAAGCGAGTTGTGGTCAAGGACCCAGAAAATCAGAGAAACTCTGAATATTTGAATGGCCAAAAACCTGCACTGATGTTGCCACGGGCAACAGAATTTGACCTAAGGTCTATGGGCCAAAAAATTTAGAGAAACTCTGTTTGTGGCCAAAAAACCGGATCAAGACGAAGCTCTGATACCACTGTGGTGAACCAAGCCGGTTTACTAGGTGAATACCCAATGTAGGTAAGAACAGGTTATAATCCATAAGGATAATATATTAAAATAATGTACATGAATCAGATAATAAGATATATTACAACTGAGAACTGAGGGTTGCATATATACCCATGCAGGGGTGCCCTTTAATAAGAGACATGACCTTTCATATGTTATATTTCTTCCTAATTAATTATTACTTATTTATATTTATTTATATTTATATATTTTATGTTTGTTACAGATGGAAGGGCAATATTGAGAGTTATAATAGGCTCATGGTAAGCCTATTTAGGAGTTACTAATGGCTAGCATTTTGACCAGCTGGCTTCCATGTGACCAACATTATTGTGTCTACAATGCATTGCAATATTATGAAAGGGGTCCACTCTTTTTTTGTTGCCCAATAACCTGGTAATAATGCAATAAATGGCCATGCTTGAGAAGAGTGGGAATGATACCTGAAATGAGTGATGGAGGGGAATATATAATACTCTTTTTCTCTTGGAAATCCTTCTGGCTGATGTACAGCTATATCATAGTGGTTCTTATAGTTTATCGACATGGAGCCATATCACCAATAACTGTCATTGCGGCCCAGCTTGCTTGGAGATTCTAAGACAATGTGAGTGGAACCGACACTACTATGGCTTTCTTTCTTTATCAAAAGCAACATTAGTTCTTTCAAACATCATATTGGCTACTTGTACATCCACAATGAATTCTCTTTGTGAACATTTATATGGATTGTAAGATGTATTTGTTGACACTGTCCTCTGCATGCATACAGTTGGACATTTTTATGATTTATGTCATCACAGGATCTATCACAATAATAACTTTCCTATTTGTACACTACAGGATTTTGGTATGCCATTCATATGATATTTCATTATTCTCTTAGGTTCTGTAATAGGTTACATCACTGACATTCTATTGCTTCCTTGTATTTGTTGTTGATGGTGCCATCTCACTGTTAGGAGTCAGGACTGATATTTAAAGTATGCTTCCGGTGGCAAAACTATTTCAGTTCGACAATTTCTTCAGAATTGCCATAACTATTTTCTTTATGTGCTTTTAAACTTCCTATACTTGAAGTTCTGGATTTTGTGAACATATGCAAGCTTTTGATATTTGTATCGTAATAGATGTGCAAAGTCATCAATTCACCTTTTCTGTTTCTATGAACAGACTTGGATATGAGTACGATTGCAGAAGAAGCACATTCAAGATGGCTTAGGCCAAATGAGATCTATGCTGTTTTATACAACTACAAGTCCTTTACTGTCAGGGCAAAGCCAGTGGATACACCTACAAGTAAGTTGAGTCATTGATTCTTCATGGTTTAAATGTTTTCATATGAGGTTTTTATTGGAATTTGTGTAGTAAAGCTTAACAGTAATATCTTTTAAATTTCAATGAGTAAAACAACTAGATCTACTGATCAGAATTCAATCTTCTCTTACTTGACCAGTATATAGATAAAGAGTAAGAGAGTAGAGCAGAACTGGATTAAACACAATCAGTATACTATTTGTTAAATAGCAAATCTTTAGAATATCTAAACAGTAATCAATATTAACACAGACTTCATTTATCTCTGGATATGATGATAAGTAGAAGCTCAAGATCAGATCTAAGTAAAAGATCTGATACAGTTTTGAAACAAAAAATCCAAACTAGAAATAGATCTAAGCTGGGTTAAATAGATCTAAACAATGATGACTGAAGAACTCAGTAGCAATATCCAGATCTGATAATCTATGATAATTAATGCTAATTCATAGATCTAGTTAGATCAAAGAATACAGAACTCACAATAATATTCAGATCTGAAGATAAAGAATAGGTAGCTTACCTTGTCCTGAAACCTTACCTCTGAGGAAGTCACAGCCAACATATGAGATGTAGAACCATTTGTGATTATGCTCAGACAAAGACTAGGTCATAGATCCACCTCATGGGTTGGATCTCTTTCCAAGAGATGAAGAACTTTCTTGCCACCAATGGGATAAAAACCATAGAGACTTCATACTGTCAAACCCTCAAACAAAGGAGACTTGAATCATCCAAAAACCTCACTCAGTAAAGCTGTGAATAAACCCTCACACAAACAGAAAGAAAAACTCTCAAACCCTCACATAAAATTCTGTGGACAAAAACCTTCACACAAGGTAGTTTGGAAAAGGCCAAAAGCTCAAAGAAGGAGGTCACGGTCAGTAGTCACTCACAGCAGAAAAGAGAGCCGCATTCACAGTCACACTACAGCAACAATATAAAAGGGGCTGCACCTAGTTCACACAGCAGGGAGAGGGGCCACATCTATATGTCACACACAGCAGAGGAGAGGGGCCGTTCCACATCAGTACCCTACAGCAAGTAAGGGAAAGCTGCACTTTTTACAGCAAAGGGAGGCCACACCTCCCAGCCACCTCTCAACAGTAAACAAGGGGATGCTGCACCTCCCAGCTACCTCTCAACAATAAACAAGGGAAGGCCGCACCACTATCAGCCCATACTACAGTGAATAGAAGAGGGCCGCATCACTTTCAGCCCATACCACAATGAATAGAGGAGGGCCGCACTACTTTCAGCCCATACAAGGGAGCCGCAGCCACACCACATATCTCTGCAACAACAAACAAAAGAGGGCACAACCAGAAGACACTACACCAGCAGAGGGGCCGCAGCAAGGAGACAGATCCGCTCACATTAGAACCAATAGAGCATAATGATAATCTATATGGTGAGGAGTAAGGTGGGGGGTTTTATTTATAGGTTAGGCTAGTGTAATAAAATTATAATTAAAATAAAATAATATTAAATATAACATGTTTAAATTAAATAAATTAAACATGTTATAATTAACATTTAAATTAAACTTTATTTAACCCTTAGACAAACAACAAAACTTCCAAACCAACACATGCAAGGGTAAGAGTGGGTTAAGGAGGGTTTCCAAGGTGGCAATACTAGTTCTTCATTTTCAAGGTGACCTTATTACTTTATCATCATCGCATATGGGATACATCCCTTATGTGGTCATGTCCTTCTTCAAGGAAGGTC
>SNQJ01S0080627.1:52114-64484 GCA_010110895.2 Picea sitchensis | reverse complement strand
CCACTCTGACCCCCAAAAACATAAATACATAGGCTCCATGGCCCCAAAAAATAGATACATAAATCATTGGCATTCTCCTACAGTTATCCCAATTTCCACTAGCTCTCTTCCACCAACCTGCCCAACCCAAGGAATGTACCCCCTTCACTTCTCTTAGTCCATCATGTTGTACCATTCTTTTATCAGGGCTAACCTAAGGAATGTGCCCCCTTGATTGCTCTCAGTCCATCAGGCTGCACCATTTTTTTATCATGTTCTTTTGGGCACAGGTGACTGGGAATATCACTACTGGGAACTCAAGGAAACTTGTTGCTAGAAAAATATCAATAAAAAGTAACGAACAACAACCATGTTGTTGCAGTGAAACTCACACCAGAGTTCACTCTTCAGGCCTGACAACTTAGCTCTTCGACAATGTAACTCCCACACAAGAGTTCATTCTTCAAGCTTGACAACCTAGTTCTTCTGCAACCCTGACAACTTTCTTCTTCTACAATCCTGACAACTTTCTTTTTCTATAAGCTTGACAACTTGCTTCTTCATGTTGTACTAAACCTCTAGGCTCAAGCATCAATTTCATTGTTATACAGTTCCTCAAGAGATCCATCATTTGACAAGGTGTTATTACGAATATGAATGCCAACTTGCTACTAGACTTCCACTAACAATGTGTAACATGTGGAAATCATCCCATTTGCATCATATGCATATAGTCAATATAAGACATCATCATACAATTTCAATTATAATTGTTTTCAAATTTATTTTATATCGGAAAACAAAATTTCCCAAGCATGAGTTTTTTTCTCATTATGTTTGGATCACGCTGCAGTAGACATCGATCTTCTTTATGGGATAAAATCCATGCCATATCCAAGATCATTCTCCTTGCATTTTCTCAACTTTAATGCAAACAATTAGGTTATTAGCAATTTTTAAATTATAAATCTTCAAAATTGTTTAATACAAGAAAATAAAATTTTCCAGGCATAAGATTTTTGCTCATAATGTTTGGCTCTTTCAATTGCAAACATCAGTCTTATTCATGGACTTACACCATTGTCATATCCAAGATTGTTGGCGTGCAATGGGTACAACCAGGGTTCAACATGAATTTACTAACAAAACCCTCATATACTGGCCCTTTCGACATCACCCGCAAGCATGTGAAGTCTCACCCGAGGTATCTATGGGAATTTCAGGAAACATGTTTTCGTTGTGATGAAGGGATGTGAGACAAATCTTCTAACCATTCTAACTATCATTTGTTTAGGATTCCCTATATCATGTATGCAAAAACATAATTACATGTAACATATTCCTAATAACATAACATATATCATATTTGCGCAATAACCAGAACATCAAATACATCACAACACACAGACACCATGATTAACATGGTTCACCCAAGATGGGCTACATCCACAATGGTCAACTTCTTATTATATTATTCAGAATATCCATTACACAATATGTGCATTGCACTCATACATTATGCTCTTTTAGTTCTCCTATTTGCCTACTCATTATCTATCTCCATATCCCTCTATCTCTCTTTGTCAATCTTCAGTCTTGCATTCTTGCCTACACTCCCTACTATCCCAAAACCCTTATAGATTTGTACAATTACAATAGGGAGTATCCCATATCGATGGACCCAAAATACATAACTAATTCCAACAATCTTCCTTATTTTGTGTGTGTTGACCCCTACATGTGGAAGTGTGCCAACTGTCGTTCCTTCTCTTGTGCACGTTGCTTCTTGTCCGACCTATTT
Source organism: Picea sitchensis (assembly GCA_010110895.2). NCBI lineage: Eukaryota > Viridiplantae > Streptophyta > Pinopsida > Pinales > Pinaceae > Picea > Picea sitchensis. The sequence continues at coordinate 62,704 of SNQJ01S0080627.1, read as the reverse complement.
GGCACGCAATTCCCAAAATCTTGTCCCAACAGGCCGCTAAAAATCACCTGTGGCTTGTCCCGAACCACTCAGTCCTTCTTTTGCGCTCCCTTCTATGTCGCAAAAAACTTTTGAAGAGTTTCCTTCACGATTACAACCTTCCTTTGATTGTGATTCTTGCATCAAAATACCCTCTGTTTTTTGTGCGGTAATGGGGGTCTTTAGTTTCTCTACATTTTCTTGCACTGCTTGCTTTACTATGCCTTGTGCAACCGTAGGTTCTTCTGTCACTCGAAATGCTTCCGCCTGCAACGGCTGAAAATTCTATGCAAGAATCTATTGTTCAACTCTTATCTGGTTTATCTTGTGGTGCAACTGCCTATTCTCAAATTGCAATAATTCATTATGTTGGTGGAAAAGTGTTCATTGTTTCTTTGAACTTTTGTTCCTTCTCTTGCATAGTCTGTAACCTTTGTTGTAATGCTTGTAACTGTACATTCTCCATCAATTGAGCCCACACTTGTGTACTATCTTCATATAGCTTTGTCCATTCCTCATCCAAGCTCTTAATACTCTCCATGGTTTTCATGGTTTTCTTCTTCCATTGCTCCCTTTCTTCTGGTGGGGTACTCGACATGGTACGAGCTTCCAAATCTACTATATTTACGTGAAATCCCTAGATGGCTTCGCATATCTTTGTCATTTGTTCTTCCAAGGGAGTATGACTTCCATTTGTACTTTTGGAATGTTGTTGTATACCTCCTATACTAATTGTTGCAATCTTGATGTTATCTGCGCAGCCTCATCCCTTTATAGCATGAGTTTGCTATACTTTGCATGTAGTGCATCATTATCTGTAGTCACTTGACCAACTCCATAGAATTTGATTGTGCACGCAACTAGATATCTTGTGTGACACTTTTATACAGGCTATGTAGCACATTCACTGGTAACTATGACAACACTAAGTCAATATAACTTAATACTTGCGTGCGCTCCTGCATTTATGTCGTGGCAAATCTATGGCCCCTACTGATTTCTTCATGATTCAACACTCTACTGGCGATGATGATGGTTTAGATTTCATTGGTCGTGACTCTGATGTCTTTGTTGTGCTCTCTATCTATTCTTATTTTGTCTGTCGTACTGGCGCTATCCTGGTCGATTCCAGCGCAATGTAGCTATTATGCATGCACATTCGTGTGCATTTCCTCATGTTTCTGTGCAGCTTAAAGAAATGCTTCTTCAATTACTTCTTTCACCTGATCTCCAATATTCTCCAAGTCATCTTTAGTTAAGTCTTGGATAGATGCTTCCTTTGAGGATTTCCTCTTCTTGTGTTTATGCGTTGATCGCTCCTTAAGATGTTATTTTTTCTTCTCTCCAGTGGGCGGTGTTGTTTGAGTGTCACCTCCACCATTACCTTGTTCTTCATGTTCTTCTTCTTCTTCTTATTCTTCTTATTCTTCTTGATCCTTCTCTTGGTGTTGCGTCTCATTTTGCATTGTTTCTGGCACTGGGGTTTTCCACTCTACTTCCCAGTCATTTAGAATCAGGCTGACATCATGTGCCACCAGTATGTAGTTGGTCGATAACCATTGCTAATCTGGATCCCTTTTTTATTGAATGTACATGTGGGGTGTCCTTGATTTGAATCATGTGTTTTCTTTGTATGATTCAACTCTATGAGGTAGGATGTGTGGTGTGTCCTCAATACACTGTTGTATTGTCTCCTTATAAATGTAGAACACGATATTGTTGTCCATTTGCCTATATTTGTGCATAGTATGCCACAAAGAAACATACGTTGTTGTCAGGCACAGTTCATTCATACCTTCTAGGAACTAGGTTTCTCCAGGCTCCCTTAAAGCAACCAATGCAATCAAAATCAGTAACCCTGCATAATGAAACTTTGTTCCTTTCTCCCATGCTTCCCTATAGTCGGTTAAAAGTGGTTCACCAAAAGTAATAAGCCTAGTTCATGCGCACGCTTTCTTTTTGTTGTTGTTAATTCTCTTCACGGCACTTGATCTCCATGACATTTCCTAAGTAACTTGCAAGCCAACACTCGCATCACAAATCTTACAGAATCATTTTTAATGCCCACGACATCTAATCTGGACGTGCAAGCCAACACTCGCATCACAAATCTTACAGAATCATTTTTAATGCCCACGACATCTAATCTGGACGTTGCTATGTGTGGGTTGTATTGTCCTTCAACCTTTCTACTAATGCTTTCTCTTGAGTCTTATCTGTGAACAAAGGCAATGGGTCTTCCCCTATTGATGGAAATATTGTAATCCATGCTAAGAGATGGGTGTCGATCGACATTGTCTTGTCCAACTAGAGGAAACCTCTGTGGACGTAACTCAACAATAACTTGATGTAGATGTTAATTTTTGTGCTTCTACCAAAATGTGGGATCTCCAACAAGTTCAATATGCTTATTTGTTGTAGTCATGTTTCCCACTTCCATGACTCGAATGTGAGTACGAGTGAGTCTGGGCTGAGTCATGTGCATAGATAGTTATGTGGTGCTAACTCCAGAAATTTCTTCAGATCTGCAAGATCGTGGTCTGAAAATTGTAGACTTCCTATTGCACCTAACATATATCCCTCAATATTGACCCCGGGTGGAATCATCGGTGTAACGAGGTCATACTTTGACTCCTTGGACAATCTAATTGGCTATGTTGTTGGTTTTCTGGGTGGCACATATGCCCTTGGAAAGTTTACTAGATATGATGCCTCTACTCTCAGGGTTTCTTCCTGTACATGTATTGATGCCTGCTTAGTGCACATTTTTTTTGTCTACGATGTGGATTCTCCTGCCTTTGGTGGAGCCATGGCATTTTGTACTTCATCTATGCTTACAACTCACTCGATCACTCCCTTGTAATCTCTAGCTCTCCTATGGCTCTTTGTTCTCTTTGAATGTCCAAAAAACTATGACCCTTNCGATGTGGATTCTCCTGCCTTTGGTGGAGCCATGGCATTTTGTACTTCATCTATGCTTACAACTCACTCGATCACTCCCTTGTAATCTCTAGCTCTCCTATGGCTCTTTGTTCTCTTTGAATGTCCAAAAAACTATGACCCTTTCTCGTCGCCCCTCATCTGCATTTATAGGTTGTTGCCAGCTATTTTATTCCTCTTCATGCCAAAATTCTTAGTCCCATCCAATTTTTTTCACATTCAATATTTCTAGATTCTGCATTAATTTTGTATGTTCTAGTGGATCATGGTCTAGATTTCCCATCCTATCAAAATCTCATCGCCATTTTTCTGTTATGATGACGTGTTTCCACTGTCTCACCGTCATGTTTTCTCTTTAATTATTTTCCCTTCATCTACACAGTTCTTTATCCTAGCTCTTTTTGTACACACTTCAATTCTCATTCCTACGCACAATTCAATTATCCTTTCTGTGCGCCTTCCTCTTTCTTTCCATGACATTTTCTTGTTCATCTCTTTTTCTGCTAATTTTACTCTTTAAACAATGCCCAATTCAAAACTTCAAGCCGCTTGGCTCTTCAAATATTTATTGCGGCTTGCCTCAATCTATTTTATTGCTTCTTTTCTCTCTCTTTTTTTTTTCTTCTAGTATAATACAGATACTATAGTACACGTACTGCGCACTCAAGCTAGTGTGCAACAAGATGGTTGTCCCTATATAGTTTAAGTCAACTTTTGTTGACCATTCCTTCCATGATTTCCCCATTCAATTTGTCTAACTAAACAACACCTGCCTCTATCAAAAATCTTATCACATACGGACCCAACCAATTCATTTGTAACTTTCCAGGGTGGTACAAAAATTTGTTGTCATATATAAAAACTAGGTCTCCCATCTGGAACTTATTTTGTTTAATATGTATATCATGTCATGGATTTTCATGCTCTTTTTGAGCCTACTAATGAAATCCTTTATTGAAGTGGTCTTCCTCCAGTACCATTAGCTCTGACAGTCTTTTCTCTACTGCACCTGAACTCGTGAGCTCTATCAGCATGTCAATGCGCAAACTCGGTACAATGAACTCCATGGGCATAATTGCTTCTTGTTCGTATATTAATAAGAATGGTGTGTGTCTTGTCAACTTCTTACACGTGGTTCTATATGCCCATAGTACTGCAGGAATCCTCAAGTCCCAATCATCTTGATTTACAATACATATCTTCATCAACGCATGCTCTAGGATCTTGTTAAATGCTTCCACTATTTCATTCGCCTGAGGATGATAAGGTGTGCTCTTCTAGTAATAAATCTGAAATAATTTTGTCAAAGTAGAAATCATTTTATTCAAAAAATGGTTCCCCGTATCACTCATAAGGATTCTTGGAGATTCAAACCTCGTAACAACATTCTCAAATAGAAATTGCACAGTAGTCTTCGAACTGTAATTTCTATCGCAATGATTATATATCTTACTCATGACATTTTTGTTGGTGGGTTGATCGGTCCAATGAAATCAACTTCCCATTTATCAAAATCCCACAACGTAACTTGTGGTATTAAAGGCATCTCGTCTCTTTTGGATGGCTTTCCAACTCCCTGACAAATATCACAGGTTTGACAAAACTCCTTAGCATCCTTATGAAGGGTGGGGCACCAAATTCCTGGGCACAAAATTTTATGAGTTGTCTCTTTCCTTGCACAGTGGCCTCTCGCAATCCCTTCATGTGCCTCTGATAATATCATATGCCTCTCGTACTCTAATACACATCGCCGAAGAATACCATCTGCATCTAACTTATACAAATTCCCCACTATAAGTTGATAATATGTTGCCTTTACTACTAATTGTTTATTTTGTGCAATTGTAAATTCGGTGGGGATACTCATGTGCTAAAGAAATGGACAATATCTACAAAGTAATCATCAACCATGTGTATTTCGAACAAGTGCGCATCAGGTAGGTTGTCATCCAAATTTCATGCATCTTCCCCTGCTAATATGCATGACAAATGGTCAAGTCTTGTATTTAATTTTCTTGGCTTCACAATCACTTCAAAATCATACTCCTTAAATAATAATATCCATCTCCATATCTTCCACCCAAACACTTGATTATTGACTAAGTATCTCAATGCAGAATGATTTGTGTACATATTAAAATGTGATCCCAGTAGATAATGCATAAAATTTTGTAGTGCATACACCATTGTCAATCCTTCATGCTCCGTAGTAGTGTAATTATGTTCAGTAGTTGACAACTTTCTGCTGGAAAATGTGATGGGATGATCCAAATCTCCTTCCCCTGGCTGAGATAGAATTGTGCCTAACGATATGGATGATGCATCTACGTGGACATGGAATTCCTTCTTCCAATATGGAAATACTAAAATTAGCGTAGTAACCAGTTCTACTTCAAGGTATCCAAACTTTGTTGACATTCCCCATTCCATTGAAACTTGACCTTCTTTTTGAACAAATTTTCCAACGGGGTTGTGATCTGCGTGTATCCCCTAATAAAATTTATGTAGTACCTTGTATGACCCAATGTTGCTCGCAGTTGTCGCACTGAAGTAGGTGGTGGCGGATCAACAATAACAAAAATCTTCGTAGGATCAACCAAAAGTCCTTGTTTACATACTACATGACCCAACATGATACCAAATGGTGTGCAGAAAACACACTTCTTCAAGTTCAAGGAAATCTAGAACTGTCTACATATGTCTAGCATCAAGCATAGAGTTTCAATATGGTCCTTCAACAAACTGAACACTATCCAATCATCCAAATATACGTCTAGGAATTTATGAATAAATTCTTTAAAAGTCGTGACAACAACTTGGGAAAATACTGTTGAATCATTTTTCAATCCAAAAGGCATGATTGTATATTGATAACATCCCCATTTTGTCACAAATGTTGTCTTATGCCTATCCTCCTATGCAATCTTAAGTTGGTGATACCCAGAGAATCCATCAATAAATGAGTAATCTTTTTGTCCTCCTACATTCTTGAAAAATTCATCTGTAAATGGGGTAGGAAACAGGTCATGTAAGAAAGCATCATTCAATTTCTGCAGATCCATGCAAATTATGATTCCACCCATTTTCTTTTCCTAGACCACAATCATACTGATCCATTTTGACTCTATGACATGTTCAATAATTCCAGCTTCCAACATCCTATCTATTTTTTCTGTCACTTTCTGCTTATATATTGGGTTCAATCGGTACGGTCTCTTCTTCACTGGCTTGGCATCTGGCTTCAAAGGTATCCTCATCTCCCCTAGCTCCCCAACAATTCCTTTCATTTATAAAAATGTAGTTGGGAAAAGGTCCTGGTATTAGTGCAGTAAATACGAAATCTTCTTGATAGTTTCTTCATTCCAATAATCTCCTATATTTGTGAACTTGGGATTATCCTTCATACCAATATTCACCTTGTGTGTTCTCAATGACTTTGCATACACGATAGATTCAATCTCAGGACCCTCTACTACACGCTCTCCTCCAGTTTCCGGTACTTGAAAATTTCTTAGGCCTTCGTCCACCTGGTCTTCTCTAGCGACGTTATAGCATTCCAAAACCTCTTGAATAGCCACAGAAGATATAGCCGCACTACATAAGGGTATCGGTCCCATCAAGTCTTCTAATCTAAAGATCTTGTTCTTGATAATCTAAAGAGCTATGTCTACTGAAGGAGTATCATCTTCAAAATTGAGGTTTACCTTGAAATTGAGAGTCAAATCTTCCCAATCTGTTGTTCCTCTGCGTACTTCTAGTTATAAATACCAGTTCTTCGGGATCCTATCTAGAGTGTGTACAAACAATTGTTTCCATTCCTGCTTAGCCATTGAGCTCCATGTCGCGGTGCATTGTGTAAGATCATCTTTAGGACAAATAAATCCAGTATATTTCTGCATAGTATATTCAGTTTTTGTTATGAATCTAACTTGTAACAACCTTCTACATTGCTGCCAATTATCTATTCTATCCTTATGATCAACTCACCATCTTGCAAAAGTTGCTTTCAATGCGACATCTAAAGCTAGCAATCTTTGTTTTTCTGGTATCTTCAATTAATTTTTTTTTACAAAAGAATCTATAAGTTTAAACCCATCATACTTCAGGGGATCGCATACCTTAGCTACAATCCCTCTTCTTCACTGGCTTGGCATCTGGCTTCAAAGGTATCCTCATCTCCCCTAGCTCCCCAACAATCCCTTTCATTTATAAAAATGTAGTTGGGAAAAGGTCTTGGTATTAGTGCAGTAAATAAGAAATCTTCTTGATAGATTCTTCATTCCAATAATCTCCTATATTTGTGAACTTGGTATTATCCTTCATACCAATATTCACCTTCTGTGTTCTCAACGACTTTGCATACATGATAGATTCAATCTCGGGACCCTCTACTGCACGCTCTCCTTCAGTTTCTGGTACTTGAAAATTTCTTAGGTCTCCGTCCTCCTGGTCTTCTCTAGCAACGTTATAGCATTCCAAAACCTCTTGAATAGTCATAGAAGATATAGGTGCACTACATAAGGGTATCGGTCCCATCAAGTCTTCTAATGTAAAGATCTTTTTCTTGATAATCTAAAGAGCTATGTCTATCGAAGGGGTATCATCTTCAAAATTGAAGTTTACCTTGAAATTGAGAGTCAAATCTTCCCAATCTGTTGTTCCTCTGCGTACTTCTAGTTATAAATACCAGTTCTTCGGGATCCTATCCAGAGTGTGTACAAACAATTGTTTCCATTCCTTCTTAGGCATTGAGCTCCATGTCGCGGTGCATTGTGTAAGATCATCTTTAGGACAAATAAATCCAGTATATTTCTGCGCAGTATATTCAGTTTATGTTATGAATCTAACTTGTAACAGCCTTCTACATTGCTGCCAATTATCTATTCTATCCTTATGCTCAACTCACCATCTTGCAGAAGTTGCTTTCAACACGACATCTAAAGCTATCAATCTTTGTTTTTCTGGCATCTTCAATTAAAATTTTTTTACAAAAGAATATATAAGTTTTAACCCATCATACTTCAAGGGATCGTGTACCTTAGCTGCAATCCAAGGCAATGTGTGGGTAATATGAGCACATCTCCTTGTAGATACTTCATGTAACCTTTGTTGTTAATGTTCCATGGCTTATTCTAAATCCGACGTGCAAAAACTGATACTTTTCCAATTAAGTTCACCCTTAGCAGTAGGATTAACATAGTCATCCATCTGCATAGTCACATTGTAAAGGTTATCGAGGTCTTTAGAATTTAATCATCCCCTTTCCAGTTCCACATATCATCTTCCTTTTGTGGGATCCAATGGTGTAGTAACTCTCAACTCTCCTACTTCAAACATCATTTGTCTTTGTTTGAGATCAATAATGTTCTGGTTTTCAAAATCCCAATCGAGTCCAAGTAACGATGGATAAGGTTTACTATGATCCACTATCTCAATAACTTCAAAATATGTTGTGCTACACACTCCATCAATATTAACATTCACCCTTGTTAGTATTCCAATTGAAGCAATCTTGTGCTAATTTTCTAGCCTCAAGTGAATTGGTGACCATATAAAATTGTGTTTCCTCATCATCTCCCATGTCTGCTTCGGAAGGGCATTCACATCAGATCCCATATCCAAGATGATATTATCCATATCATAGTTTCTTACCTACACATTAATTTGAAATTCCCTATATGTCATTTTCTTGTGTTATACCTGGTTAACTTCTCATTATGCATGTTATCCCCATTTTGTGGATAACTAAGGAGATCATGTCTTGAGGCCCTCATATTGCAGATATGGAATGCTAAGAGACTACATGACCAACAGTACCTTTTTTCACAGATGGAAAACCCACTCACCACCACAGATGGTCATAGTTTTGCGGATGGCATCCAACAAACCAGTTAGCTTTCGAAAGGCAGTGGGCCTTGCTCCATGAGGTACAAGTCAGTATTATGGTGAGTATCATTTCAATATTTAAGCCATTTGATTATGTTGTATCTTATATTTCTCTATATTTCATGATATGTGCTTTGACATTATGCATTTTGCCCTACCTCACCTTGGTGGTTGACATTGTGCCCTAGTAAGTGGTTTCCCTTTGGGATGGGTTTGCTACTGGGAACTCCCTTGATGAACCATTGTATCGTTCCCAACCATACTTACCACTTTCCATCATTATTCCCCTCCATTTCCTTATCTCTTGGAATTTTAGGGTGTATTGACCCAAGAAGGGGTTGTCTTTCATTCTATGGGAAGAAGGGGCTAAAGGCTCAAAGGGGTTTATGTTGGGTAAAAGATAAAAGCCTTGTATAAACCTTCTAGATGCTTCACCCAGGGATCACCCAAGAAAGCAATGAAACACTTATATTTGATTGAAGGGGACCCAAAATATAATAAAGAATTCTTAAAAGCTTAGTTGAAGGATAGGGGGTCTCATCACGAGCCAACCTATCATGTCCATAAATATCTAGTGGTATGACAATACCATCATCTAGTCACCAAACCAAGGTAATGGCTCTCAGTTTCATGGATGAGAGAAAGGGGGTCTCATCACGAGACAACCTTCTCATTTTCATTAGGTGTTTGTGGGTGAAATTTCCACCACCTGGTCACCACGCCAAGGCAGTGACCTTCAACCTCTCCTTATGCTATATTGAAAGAAAATAAAGAAAGAAAGATAAAATCCAAATTAACGGGCTTGGAAAAAGTGCATTGTGGACGAAGGTACCACACACCCTCTATAAAGGCACCTATGAATGAGACACTACGACCCCTTATATGTCATGATCCGTATGCCCATTAAGTATTGACCCCAACTACTTCATCCACTTTACATGGCTTAAAGAGGGATATCTTGGAAACTCTCCTTGACCTAGGGAAAGATCTACCCAATAGGACACCTCGTCAACCATCCCATATTCAAGCTTGACAAGTCGCATAGTGTCTTTGAGCTATTAATTGTTTGATATAGTGATATTTGATGCACATGCTTAGATGGATTATTTATTGATTGTATTCACTTATCATGATGTTATGACTTGAGATCCTTGGAGGGCGTGCTCATTTGTCTTTGCAGGACCTAGTTGGTGGACAGTTTTGGGAGAACAAGCCTAGCTTGGGCTTCCATGGGGCTGTAGGCCCACATGTTGGATGTCAGGGGCTCGCATGCTGAATGAGAGAGATTAGACTTGGACATCCTTGATGATGACTTGGACAACATAGCCCAGCCCTTACTTGCCAAATTATTTGTTGAAATATTGTAACTGCAAAGAGTATTCTATTTTATTATTGATGTATTATTCATTAGATCAATCCCCTTTTGTGGATTGATCATGTTGGGAATTGTAAATGACCAAATCCCCTTTTGTGGATTGGTAAAACCCTAATTGTAATATGATAAATGAGAAGTCATCCCCCAGAATATATTAAAGGGGTTAAAACCACCCAGAATGAGAATTCGGCCCTACCAGTGAAAAGACACCTCAGTTCAGCACCTACCATATTGTATAAATAAGAGAGGTCAATGCCTCATTTGTTCACTCACTCACTTGGTCATCAGAGCACAAGTTTGGAGCTGTAGTTGAAGAAGGAAGAGAGAGAGAGGCGCATTACTTGGAGAGGACTTTCTGTAGTGTTTGGTTT
>SNQJ01S0080627.1:0-23601 GCA_010110895.2 Picea sitchensis | reverse complement strand
TCTGTGAAGGGAAGGCTTACCATAACCTTTGAAGCATTAAACCTTGATCCTTCTCCTTCAGAACCCCAGATTACTAGGGACGTCTCCCTTGGGATTAGCCACCCAGAATAGAAAGAGCTCCCCATCGAGGTGACAGTGGGTGGTGAAAGCTCCTATTACGCCAGTTTGAGCCTTGACTCCAGCTATCTAAACCTTTCCTACAAACTGTGCGATAACAAAACCCAAATCTACCCAATGGTCACCTAAATGGCACACGGTTTGAATGGTGGCCTAGATCAGAAAGTCCTTGTGTTGTTGTGACAACATCTGTAATGTCCCTTTCCGAATAGGAGCTCCAGAGAGGAGGCTTAATAGTCTAAACAACCCTGTTAGACTATAGCCAGGGCCATACAGGGGTAAACATGGTTACTAGAGGTCACTTTAGCCAAGGGTGTTATAATTCGAAAGTGACATTGAGCTAAAAGTGACTAAAAGCGCTTTTAAGCCAAAATGAGCTAAAAATAGAACAGATGAGCTAAAAATAGAGTCAACAACAAATTAGGGTTTCGGGCAACTATAAGAGAAGGTAAAGCAACCTAATTCATCATTATGCAGAAGTTGAGGAGAGAGGCGCATCTTAGGAGAGAGCTTGTGGATTCCAGGAGGAAGACACCCAGAGGTTGATTTTGGTGTTGAGAGACACACCCTAGTCACTGGGAAGATCATCCAGATCTTCCATCGTACTTCAACAACAATTATCCAATTGCAGCAGTTAGGGCGCACTTGTCCAGGAGAGGGTGCAAATTTTGAGCATTAGTTCAGTCGACTTGTCCCAGCCAGGGAGAATCCAAGGATTCCCCTCCGACCCAGTTGAGAGGAAGGTAGGACGCTTCTATTGCTTGATTTCACGTCAGATTCCGATGGAGAAATTATCTTGGGCTCATTTCCCAGCCATTGAGGGTGCGACAGTTTGGGAGGACACATTTGGGATTTCCGAGAGGTCACCAAACCAGATCCAGGTAAATCCTTTCGACCCATTTCAGAGGAGCCTAGGGCACTCAATTTGAGACCCTTATTAGTCGATTCTGACAGGGGAATCACTAGGGCACAATTTTCAGCAGCAGAGGGGGTGCATTTCCCCAAGGGATCCATCCGGGGTCCAAACATATGAGCAGAGGGCCAGTTATCAGTGTGTCAGTCACCAAGACTGAGTGAGAGAGCAGGGCGCACTGTTTGAGACAATTTCAAGGCAGATCCAAGGAGTTTAGCCACCAGGGCAAACTTTCCAGTCTTGCAGCAGTGGCCGTATGAGTTGTCGTAGCTTGCAGCAGATCCTACAACTCATCGATTGATCCAGCGACATTCTTCTATTACCGGGTATTATTATTATTATTATTATTTTAGTTTTCTTATTGTATTCTGGCTAAGATCCTTTTGTCACTGATCTAGCCGGAAGATTTATTTTCCTCAGCTGCATATGGCATTGTAAACCACAAAAATATCATAATTTATGGTTTGCAGTCTTTTGTCTCATTTACTATTTGTATGCTTATTCATATGCTGTAAACACTTATTTATCTACACACACATGAGAAAAACACCAAGCATGTAAAAGCCCGCAGCTTAAATGCATCCAGAAACCCCCAGTGTATCAGATCAGACAGTAGACATAGCAGATTAGCAGCACTTCCTAGACTAGCTGGATCTGGGATATTACAACATCTACCTTCACTTTGGTACTAACATTGTTGACAATTTTGATGTCATGCCTTACGGGTCTTCTTTGGCTTGTGGTTGTTATGTATGTGATGTATTACAAACTATCACTAATATAGTGCGAGAACTGTTCCTTGGAATGGGGAACCCGTTTCTAGGAGTTTGGGAGTTGGCATGAAATGCTTCTGATTACTCAAGTGGGTTGGGACTTGGGAGCATTTTGGGAGCTGCGCTTGTGGCTTTTGCAAAGGTCAGAAGCTTGCATAAGCCTCTGACCTGTGAAGGAGCACCCAGATGGTCTTCAACAAGTTGAAAGATTCTGGAATCACGTGCTGCATGGGCCTGATTCTGGGTGTTGAAACATGGCCCAAGGGGATGTTTCAGTGCCGAATTAGCAATGCTGGGCCCCCAAAGGGCCAACTTGGCATCGGAAACCCTAACCACACTTTATACTTTTGAAAAAAAATCCAAAACCCTATATCTGTTTATAAAACTCCTGACACCCTCTTCTTTTATTCATTCTGGAATCTGCATTTGTGCTTTGAGAGAGTGTCTCAAAGCATCTTGGAGAGCCAAGGAGTTGAGGAGTGCCATTGAGTAGTTGAAGAGTGATTAATTTTCTGCAGAGAATTTGAGATTTGGAGAGGCCAGCAGTAATTGACGGCTTAATTTGGGATTTTTTCCATTACGAACTATATTGTGACTTGTCATACTTCAGTACTGTTTTAAACTTTTGCCCATTTTGGCATTCTGGACTATATAACAGTTAACTCTTTTAATTAAATAAATAAACATTGGGGCTCATTTGAGTGTCAATATGGTATTGTTGATCAATATCATGTGAAACATTTATATTGGTGAAATCATGAATGGTATTAGTATGTATGTATCATGGTTTAGTTAATCTGTCCTATTTTTTCGATTTTTTAAATTAATTTTTATATTTTTTAATAGGTATTTTTGCTGTTCCCAACCCGTCATTTCTTGAAAATTTGGGAGGAGCATATGGTTGTTCTGGACACACATACCTGATTTTTTCCTGTTCCTGCATTCCAGAAACTTGGGTAACATAGATTACTCCAATGGCATATCCCTGCGGTGAGATTTTGTTCTACATTTATACTTAGACCACTCTATCTACTCTGGTCCTATATGCATATTTTTTAGTGAAGGCATTCTTTAGGATGAAAAGCCTGACACATACTTTCCTTGCTTCCATAAGAAATGACTTTTGGTGGGATAGAGCAGCTTTGCGTCCAGGCTTAAACTTGCTTCCAACCAATTAGAAATGCTTTGATGCAACAATGCAATTTAGGTTTGCTAGGTCGAGTTCGTTTTCTCAACAAATTAATAGGAAGATACTTTCTTTATTTCTTATTTGGAAATTCCAATCATAATATTTTACTGTTTTAATACCTTATGGCCTAATTATTTTCACAATTTGGATTTTTAGACATTTCTTTCTAAGCAAAAGTATTTTCCGATGTCCTTGTAAGAGTTTCTTCCTGATGGAGATTGGTTTAAATAATAAAACTTGTTATTCCCATTTATGTTCATGGGCAAATTCAACTTGTCTTCAACCAATCCAATTTTTGACCTTCATCTTTAATCACAATCTGACAGACCCTGTTCCTAAATGACGTCAGTGATTAATGATTATATGTTATAGATTATCCTGAAGAAACACAATTTGATTATTGCTGCGCTTTATTATCTTATATTGCGTTTCAATTCAGGTGAAGGAAATACTGGTGGAGGAATCTAATGTACAGCCTGTTCATAGTCCAGTGACAGTGTGTGGAGACATCCATGGACAATTTCATGATCTAATGAAACTTTTCCAGACAGGAGGTCAGGTGCCGGATACAAATTATATATTTATGGTAAGTGACATTGTAGATTTGAAATTGCATTTTTAATATTAAGATAATGCTGTATTAAGTGTTGGTTTGTTTCTTTTACTATTTTCAGTGTAGAAACTTAGCTTTGATGGAATTTTGGCAGGGAGATTTTGTTGATAGAGGATACAACAGCATTGAAGTATTCACAATTCTTTTATTATTAAAAGCAAGGTATATTCTAATTGCCAAATGACATTATTTCATCGAAAAATATTCTTAATGGATCATATCTTGTGTAATTTTTATGATGTCAGTTAATTAAGTGTACATCTAGAGCCTAATACTGGAAGGTGGATATAAGTTGATATTGTGTAGTGTCAAAATGGCGCATTGGGTGGTCTAGATTGAAAGAGTCCAAGATTGATCAATATAAGAGATATTAATGAATAATACATTTAGTGATGACCAACAATCAATAAGAGCAAACAGCCTTAGATCTCAACTACAATTTAAAACTATATCCAATCATAAACAAAGTGGGTGTTTCGATTCTTTTAACTTCGTTATTCTCTTTCATAATGACTTATGATCTAGAATCATAATGTTTTACTTATTTATATATCTTTTATCTTATTTAGCTGCTTTCGATCTCTTACATTAGAAAGGAATAGATGATAGTATTCACGAACATTTAGATACCGAAAAATGGGCTGCAAAGGCAGGCCTCAACTAGCATGCAAAATAAAATTAAAAAGCAACATTAAATATTTAATAAATGACATGGAGGAGAAAAAAGTAAAGCACCACTTGGCATGAGAAAAGTGTTAGAATATGAATGAATGTGCTCATTTTACCATTGACAATATCGCTATTGTCACCCAACCATAGGCCGAAGCCACCCTCCGAGCACCTTAACCTTGACAGCCTTAAGTTCACTCTGGGAAGCAAACCCTAGGCTAGATAGCCAAACAAGATTGCTTGCCTTTCACTACAAGGATGGCACCTCCCACCAGGATAGCGCACCAATAATAGTTGATTAGATAGTCCAATCCATAATCAAGAGATAGTCCATGCCAAACATGATCGCTAGGCTGCAGTGACACCAATGTAACTCTCCTCAAACCTGGCACAAGAAGACTGGAGTGCGCTGCATCTGCTCTACAATTACGGGGCTGCTTGAATGGTATTATCTATGCTTATGGTAAATCATTGGCAGCAGGGCGACTTCTCATTACGGGTGTTATCATGCATTCGTTATATATTATTTCTTACAGTGACTTCTTCTCAGGCTAATAACCTAATACAAGTTATCTTCTTGAGCCCGACATGTCTTCTAGGGTTTATTAGCCAACTCATTAGATTTCTTCTTGCTGAAATATTCTATTCTCGTCGGGTTTGCACATGGAGGTAAATACCTCCTGCCAGCTATAATTTTCAACACTCCCTCCTAGCTAGGGAGGAATTATTACAGTGGTCTTGAGCACACAAATATACCATGTTATCTTGGTGTAAACATAGTTATGAACTATCATGACTAGATCATGGGCACCATCATCACCATCAATGTCAACAGTTGCATCATCTCTCAAAACAATACTATATCTGAGTAATCAGATATGATGCTCACTCCACAGAGTGACACAGTAGCCATTCTTCTAATCTAGAAGGTAAATGTTAAGACCTTGTTTCTGCATGCGGAAAATCTACGTTCATTTGATCATTCATCCTGGTAATCATTTTTCAACACTGTGATGGTCTTTAAGGAAATTGGAACAATATCATTCAATAGAACACAACTATGTCTATCCATAGTAGTACACAACTGTTATCTAGTGGTACACAACCACACATGGTAGCACAAGACTACTAACCTGTGACACACAATCACTACTAGTAGAGCGCATCCACTAAAGTAGCATACATCAATTGTACATATACATATAGTCTCCATAGAAATCTTATCATCTGATATCAATCTGCACCAAAAACAATGTTATGATATAAAATGCATCATCTGAGCCATTCTTGTAGAAATTGTCAGGTCTCCTATGAAACGCCATCTAAGGTCCATCCTTGACCTTAGTATGGCTCTAAGTTTTCAATTGTATGGGCTGTCTTCTTTTATTTTGTTTAGGACCAGCAAGCAGTCATCCACTGTTGCATATATACACACACCTTTGGGGCGATGAAGAAATCTTCAATCCACTTCGGTGTGTCCTTGGGGGCAGTGAGGGATGGAGTCTTGTCACCTAATGCTCCTCCTCAGTCTAGGCCAACTTCTAGTGAAGCCAAGGGGGGGTAGTCCTAACAAATATACTAAGGCTTTTTAAGCTAGAGGTACAAGAAAATGGAAATCTAGGAGTTTATTGCTTTATCAAACCATTAACCATTAAAGCGAAAATAAACATGAACATTCATTCCTGCAGATATATATAATCAAATTAACTTGCATCAAAGGATACTAAGAAGCAGGTTGTTAGATTACAGTTGCTATCAAATATATATTCATGAAATGTAATGAAGCACAGTAGCTTTTGTTGCTTGTAAATGATTGAGACGAGTGCCTTAAAGAGTTGTGTGACAGCTCATACGTTCTTGTTTAATGGTAAATTAAAGTTCAATTGGTGAAATGGTTTGGGCCTCCTTGGAGAAGTTAGTCTTTGCTTGGAAACTAGGAGAACCTTACGAAACCAAAATGGTCTCACGATTAAAGCCCACACTTAAAGTCAGTCTCAAAGCGGGAGGGCTTGAGGTCAGGAGAATTTATGCCACTTCTCGAGGTCACTCTAGTTTTCCAGCACATCAAATTAACAACCCGGGGTTTCCTAATTAAATCTATCAACCTTGACCCATTTCGATTCATGAACCTCGGTCGTCCGAGACAAGCTGTTGGTGAGAAGAATTAGGGAACAAAGCTGAGAGTGAGGGAATTTAAAAGTTCACTCGAGAAAATAAAGTGTGAAATTTAATTACTATGTCATGTGACGGGCCCCTTCGAAATTCTTGTGATTTATTTGTTAAGTCTTGAGAAATTGAAATCTAATCAACAATTGATTCTACCCAGAAGCAGAAAGAAATGTAATCCTACTTCTGTGTAAAATGGCTGATCTACCACAACTTTTCCCACAGAGTTTGAAGAGAGGGAGCTTGTAGCCCAGCTTATTTTATTAAGATTTTATAAAATACTTGTGGGATGAGTTGTGAGAGCATTCACATTAGGTGCTCTGAAAACACAAAGTTTTGCAAAGTTTACAAAGTTTAAATGAGGAATGATCTAGGGGTCCCAGATGCTCCTAATCAGCCCAAAACAGATGACAACTCCTTCTATCTGTTCACCAACCTGCACAAAGCAACAAATAATAGGATCAAAAGATGCCCAAAACATAGAAGTGTCTTGGGTTATGAGTGAAAACTTTAAAAAAATTCTAAGTTATTTTAGCAATTTTAGCAAAATTCAACTAAGGAACTCAAGCTAAAGAGCACTAGTTTCCCTAGGGTCTTTTTTGTTTGTTATAAAACAAGAAATCACAATTGCTAATTACCAAATATGAAATGAAAGCTTTGAGGGAAGAAACTACTCTTTAGCTTATAAAGTTTTGTGAGAGAAAGCAAATAAAGGGACTTTCCTATACTAGTCTAATCAATTAGATTAAAACTTGAGGTATAACTTAGATCTAATTTATCTTATGCAGGTAGTCTTAGATAATCAGATTTGAGTAAGAAATGAATCTAAACAGCTTGCATTTTCCAACAAAAGATAAACAAAATTTTTAAATTTCTTTGAGAAAGAGAGAAGGAAAAGAGTAGCCTTATTTGGACGTGAGACGTGGATGTGTGGGACATTATCCTTTTGAATCTTGAAGATGAAGAGGATACAAGCAAGCTCAACCTCGCCTTCAAGTATGTGTGTGAGCTTCAAACACTTGCAACAAGATGTTGTATAAATATTAGTGTTCTCTACATATGAAATTAGAAAACATGTCAAATCAATAGAAGAGCATAGAAATCTTTGGATTACCATGTAAAACAACAAAGACTTAGAAATGCAAACAGCTTAGCCGTCTTGTTATTCAATGAAGAGACAATTGATCTAAAAGACTAAACAAGTTTAATAGATCTTATCCATATTCAACAAATTTGAAAGCAAATAGTTGAAACAACATCACCTCACAAAATTTGGCACATTGACAATTTGCATCCACACACGTAGATAGTACACCTTTTTGAGCTCCAAAGTCTTTTTTTTATTCAAATATAAAATGTTAAATAATGCTTCAGGGGCTTTCTTAAAATTCCCACTCTCTCCAGCTCAACTTCCTCAATGAGACAGAATACTCTCTTTAAATAATGGATGGGAAGTTGGTCAGGATTATGGCGTGATTGAAGGTGTGAATGGAGGCTGATTAAGGGAAAGGTCGAATTAGATGGAGGGAAGGCATTGAGTTAAGGGAGGCCGATAGGGAAGTAGAGAATGTATGGGTGGGTGATGTAATGCATCGTGGGCCACTGTAGCTTGAGAGGAAATATAAGGAAAGAAATGAGTTAAATTAGGTGGTGCATGAGAGTGTGAATGGTAGGAAAGGAAATAGGGGCAGTGGTGGAGGGGTAGGTGAGAGTGAGTGTTTGCCAGCTTACGTGTGAGGTGAAACTTCATTAGCATGAGAATTAAGGCATTGAATCAAGTGATGATCGTGGGCCATGGGTTTGGGCGGAGTTGATGCGATGCAGTTGGGGAGGAGTTACGTATGGCTGGCTGAGATTAAATTGTAGCCCATGCTGGAGTGACCTCTCGCCAGACAATTTTTTTAATGTTTATTCATTTAAGAATAAACAATATTTTATTTTTATTTTTTTTATTATATTTTTTAATTTTATTTAAAACTACACTTTTCCGGGTGCTTTTAATTGGTGGCCTTTTAAATAACAAATTAAGCTTTTAGCCTGGAAGAATATGGGTTCCCCACTATTTTCTGGACAGAAAGCATTTATAAATGGCATCTAAGAATATCAGTACCATATTTTATAATGACCAAAATTAATAATTCAGGTTCAGAATTTCATTATTATTCTCATATGGACTTAGCCGTGAATTTCAAGTAGCTTGGCCATATGTTTCTGAGCTTGCCGTTAACACTAGACTGGTTTCCATGCCAGACCTTGCTTATCAACACATACTTGACTTTGGGTATGTCTTTTTGGTGAAAAAACTCGGAAATTATTTACCCCTCTCACTAAGGTAAGAAGAAAGATAATTAAAAAGTAAAAACCTCAGGGTATGTGCCTCCCCGGATCCAAGGGCATTGTATGCTGTTTCTCTCATACTTAAAACACTTATTACAACTGTGGAAATACGGAAAAAGGGGCCTTTTAGGAATTTCTTGAATCCTTGAATTAGCGTGTATGAACCTTGCTTCTCTATCAACCGGCTCTGAAATCCGGCTTAGTATTGCAACTGGTGGATAACAATCCCTGCACTCAATGTTTTACTTTCTAAGGTTAAGTGCTCTTTTAAGTTGTCCTTGCAAGTGTTTTCTTATCAATGTTAGCACATGCAATATAACTTAAAACACCTTAACACTACCTCTAGATCTTAGACTTTAAAATGCTGATCTACCCTTCTAAACATGCATAAATTTATTACGGGTATTTTGGTCAACATGACCACTGGATAAAACCCCAGGAAAATAGTTGGGATAATATCCTATAGTTGTGATGGTAAAAGCAAGAGATACAACAAGTAATGAGAAATACAATGGAAACATGTACCTTAGCAAAAGGTCTCACTGAGCCTTGCGTCCACCAAGATCGAGGAGAAGGGTGCCCAAACTATGAATTAAGCCCTCTCCCCTTTGTTGCCTCTGTGCAGGCACTTATCATCTGTGGCCAATGAAAAATCCCTCCCACAAAATCCTTCCTCCTCTACATGCCTCTCCATAGAAGCTGCATTAGGCTCCCGAGATCCTCCAAGCAGGATACACTGCCAGACCTCTCAACTCCTTGTGTGCCCCTCCTCCAAAATAATCTGTGGCCAAATATGGCAGACACAGGCCCCAGTCTCTCTCCAGAAACAAGCTCCAAGCTCTCACTCTCCCCAATGGGACTTCTTTGTTAGACTAGGTCCTCCTCTCCCTCACCTGTGGGGATGATGAAGTGGCCCTCCTCCCAAGGCAAGGTGCTCCCTAGGAAAGTGACTAAAACCTCCATGGATAGCCTCTCCATGCAAACTCCAAGCTAACACAAGCTCCTCCTCGAGCTCTCAAGGGTTTTGCTCAAGCCCTCATGAAGTGCAAACCCTCTCCTCAAGATCATGTGCCCTCCCTTCTCTTCTCCAAAACTCTCAAGTGAGAAGAATGAGTCTCCAAATGCTTACCTCTCTTTGGCCTCCTCAACTAACTCGAGATCCCTAATGGCCTAGATTCGGTCCCATGGGAATCTAATCAATGGTGAGATCAACTCCAATAATCACTAAGCTAACCTATTGGATTGCTTTTATATAAATAATTCACCCACATTGTGAATTAATTGTCACTATGTTTTAAGTGACATTTTGTTTGGCTTAAAACTCCCTAAGTCAAGGTGAGAGAGTGAGCGAATCCATATAAATAAAGTATAGGGGGTGTGGGTCTTCCCCCTTTGTGTAGAAGGACTCACTAACTTCTGGGGATCACTTTTCATTTCTAAATCTCAACAATTCTACTCATTTGTGAGATTTGGGAAGAGCATACGCTTCAGAGGCAGCAATGATGAGCTATAGGACTATTCTTTCTCTAATGGAAAGAATAATTATCACGTTTGAGCACAGACCTTCCCCACCCACAGGGCAGGTATATAAAACCCCACTAAACAAAGTAACTTACAGAGAATGAGTCTTCCCTATGGAATGTCCACGATTCTTGTGAATTTGGACCATTCCTTGTTGGTCTCGGAAACTAGTAGGTACAGCACAGGAATGAGTCAGCCCTAGGGAATGACTGTCCAGGACCATTTCCAAAGGAAGCCATCTGCCTCAACCCTCAACTGTGAGACATTCCCATGTGGCACAATGGGAAATGTGCATCAGGCTGGGGCAGAACCACTTCTTGGTAACCCTCAAGAAGAGAGACCACCCTAAACCACTCCCCATGGCCAGCCTGAGGGAGTGGGTGCATGGTACATCAACAAAGTGGTTGTTTCAAAGCTGCCGGAAATGTCTCGATCAAAATCCTCAGATACTTTCAGTGGAAAGAATGCGCTCATCTGGACCATTTTGAGGCTGAAAATGGGCCTTATCAATCAATAATACATGATTCTCCTCAACACAGGGAACCATCTCTTCCTTTTCAATAATGAAGTCGTCTACACGAGCTCCAACGGAATACAGGCTCTCGTATTGAGACAAGCTTTGCAAAGATGTGGCATTTTATGTGTGGAGATATGTGTTGGAGAACCACTTTCTCCTTCTGGACTTCATCACGGATAATGTAATGCTTGATTTCAAATGTACTTGATTCTAGAACACTAGTTTTCTTTAAAGGCTTCATATATCTCTGATAAAAAAAGTATATTATTGTTGAAGCTGGAAAAATTTGGAACTTATATCTACCGTGGCGGCATTACTTACTGTCATGCATGAGGATGCGATCTTACAGGTAATCATCATTACAATATCTACATTACATATTAAATCTTCACCATGCTTCTGCTGTGAATTGGAGGTTCTGCACCAAGTTGTCTTTTTTCCATCTGCATGCAAGGGTATCTTTTTGGTATGCTTCAAGGTCTTGAGGTTGCTCTTTATACGTTCTTTGTTCAATTTCTTTGTAGAACATTATTTGCATTCATCTTATTTAGAATTCCAACCCATGGATATAAAGACTCATGTAGAGGTATATCTAATTTATTGGAACAAGTAATCATCTCATAGTCTTCTCCCTCCATGCAGGAGAACCTCTGATTCTGGTCTTGAAATGCTTCATTCATTATTCTTCATCACAACTTTGGGTTCCCTCTACATTTGAGTACTTTTATTGAGTTCTGTGGTTAGTAATCTGTCATTCTTAATAGGTGGTAGTTTTGGTTTCTCTTTCTTTCTTAGAATCTGTTCTTCTTGATGTTTTTTCTTTATCTCTTAGATTAATGAGGTTTTATAAGTTTCCATTTCTCAGGTCCACTTCTTCCGCCTCTCACTAGAATCGGATGTGGATGGACAATATGAGACTCACTTTAAACTTCTCCTCAGAGAGACTTCTTTTGGTGGAAGCTGGAGCTGTATATGCTTTCTGTGGATATATACTTCATCATCTTCAATGGATCATGGGATTAGCTCCTTCCCTAATCCTTGCTTTATATATGAGTGCATATAAATGTCTAATTCTTGAGTCCTTCCATGCATCCCTTATTGTCTTTTCAATATATAATGGCTCCCTCCGTCTAATAAGGTGCAGCTTCCCGTCTACATCCTTATTATGTACTATTATATAATCGGCTCCCCTCCGTTCGCAGAGTCCAGCTGTCTTGTATTACGCAAAGCGTCATGAAGTCTTTCTTCTTCCTCTTGATAGCTTTTGACTTCTTTCATTCTTTGCTTCTTCTAAGTCTCTTCTGATTGATTACGATTTTGACTTTCCTTGTATAATGATAGCAATCCTTATCTTGTTGTTCTTCGCTAGGTATAGTTCTTCACCGGAACACATTATCTTCGAGAGATAGATATACAAGATATGTCTGAGGCAGTACAAACAAGATATGTACAAGAACTAAAGAAGAGGTATTATTTATGAGGAGAAGTCTCTTTTCATCTTAGTTTTTCTTTGTAGGTTCCTTTTTCTTCGACGTATTGATGTTTTGTGTTTCTCCTTCCTTTTCTTTAGTTTGGGACAATAATTCTTGTATTGGTGACCATACTTTTAAACGATTCTTATTTCTGAAATATCTTTCTCTTGGTTTGGCTTTTCTCCTTGAACCAATCTTCCTTTTTTTCTGGAATTCTTGAATCTTCTTGTGAAGGCTTGATCATTATTATTTCTTTTGGGGTTTCTCTTTTACCTTGATCTGGATTCTTCTTGATCTTAATAAGTCCAAAGTTCTTCAAATGTAGGATACTCCTTCCTTGTGATGCTTGTGGCAAATGTCCATGTCTTGGGAAGACCATTGAGTACTATGTTTACCAATTCTATTCTAAATGATCTCTTCAATAGCTTGTGGTTGATCTCTTAATTGGGAGATCTCTAAGTATCATGTTATGCTATCATCATCATGTTTTCATGTCAGACTCTTTCTTAGAATCATTATTTGTCCAAATGTTTTGGTGAGAAGAGGTTTTGTCAGGAACCATTGCGACTAACCCGATGAGTCAAGATGGGAGATGTAGGGTATCAGTGGTCTTTTATATGAGGTCACTATGATACTCATGGCGATGATAATGTCACCGTCTTTGAACTTCCATAGCACCGCGTCTGCGGTTCCTTCTCATTTCCTTCTTCAAACTCTAGTTCCACGATCTTTCCTTTCCGATATCAGAGTTTATTCTTGGCGGGGATGGTCAGTCAATCGCATCTTCCAAAGCTCAAGTTGAAGCTCCATCACTTGTTCGACTTCGCACTGAAGTGATAAGTCAACACTTCACTGACATGGCCCTAAATTTGACAAAAATTTCAAACTTGGCGTCTTGGCTTGGTGAGAGTACAAGGAGATGCAGCTAGGCTAGGCCGTCACGTTGAAAATTAAGGTCAATCCCTTCGCCAAGATGCCTCAGCGAGAGAATTAGGGGTTTTACACCCAGCGCACTTTAAAGTAACCTGTGACGATACTATGGTATTGCTCGCCTGCAGCTAAGCGGCCAGGTTCTCATGAAGCAATATCGCCCTACGATATGTTTCCTTCCGGTAGGTTGGAAATTTGAATGATGAAGAGGAGGTGTGGGTATAACATTAGACTATCGAATATGGTTTGTTCGTTTACCATTGACAATATCATTTCCTTGTCACCCAACCATAGGCGAAGCCACCCTCAGAGCACCTGTAACCTTGATAGGGGAGAATCATTCAGGAAATAAACCTTAGGTTAGATAGCCAAACAAGGGTAGTGCTGCTGGATAGCATACCAACAAGGTGATGGATAGTCAAACTTCAAACAAGGGATGATTAAATAAAATGTGATGCGCTAGCTACAACACACATGGCCAAGCAGCTCCTCAAACCCTGGCCCGGGCACTTCTGATTGTGCACAGTCTTTACTCTGCATTCGGGCTGACTAGAATGAAGATGGCCTCTGTGTTATAGTAAATCTGGCTATTTGCACGGGCCAACTTCTCATTCTGGTGTCTGTCACATTCGTTATATAAGCCAATTTCTTCGGCGACTTCTTCTTGGTTAATTTAGCGGTGCGAGCCATTCTCAGGGAGGGATGGCAAGACCCTAGCAAGATCAGGGCCCCTGATTACACTCACAGGGTGCCAGTGCAGGACAAGCGATTACGATTATTCTCTGGAAAAGACCCTTGTTGAGTTGATTATATGACTAGGGTTCTTAGTGCGGGACCAGCGGTTAAAACCCTAGATATGTCTAGGCCCACGGACATGGTCCGGTACCTTATCTTACAGAAGACGCGGGTTATCCTTGGTCTTGTACCTTGGTGGATAAGACTCGGAAATGTGCAGGGCAACGATCCTTGATTAGGTACTTTGTTGGTGTATGACACTCCTTGAAGGTGGGCATGACCACATAAAGGATGTATTCCATATGCAATGATGATAAAGTTTAAAGGTCACTTTGAGAATGAATGAATGACGTGTGCCACCAGTCTCCTATTACCCCCTTTACCCTTGCTTATGTTTTTGGGAACTTTTTTGTCTTAGGGGTTAATGTGAAATTATATAGTCAAATATTTGAGTTATAACATGTTTTAATTAATATTTATATTAATTACACATGTTATTTTAGTCTTATTTTATTTTTATAGTACATTACCCTACCCTAGCCTAAAAGTATAAATAGAGGTCTTTCCCCCTTCCTTTCTACACACTTTTATTTTTTCTCTTGAGCTATCTTTCTAAGGTGAGCAAATCTCTCCTCTCTTTCTTTGTTGCCCCCTTTTCATCTGCTTTGTTGGAGTATCTTTTGTGTGCTCTATTTGCTTGAGGCTATGTTGGCATGATGTGGTAGTCATGACCCCCTTTTGCAATTGTTGAGTTTTTCTGGCGATAGTTGCGGGTGCGTTGTGTGGCTGTTCCTTGTGGGTTGAGGATTGGAGCTATAGTTGTGTTCCTTGTGGGTTGAGGATTCATTTCTGATCCTCAGACCAACTTTCTCTAAAATTTGCCGTCCTCCTTTTCTTGTGCTGTTCAGTTTGAGCCATGTCCCTCCAGCATAGATCTGTCCCATTAATTTTGAGTCGCGGCCCCCTTTCAGCTGCATGTGAATTCTGTTTTGCGTGAGGGTTTGTTTTCAGCACGGGTGAGGGTTTGATCTCAGAAATTCCATAGGATATTTAAGTGTTGTTCTCTTCCTTGGTGGCAAGAAAACCTATTCATCTCTTGGCAAGAGGAATCTGGCCTATATCGTGATCTATGATCCTAATTTTTTTTTGAGCATAACTACAAGAGGTATTACATTCCTTATGTGTGGTTGTGACTCCTTCAGTAAAGTACTAGTAAAGTCAGTAATTTGCTTGGATTCATTGTGATTCTACTGTTTTAAAGGTTTTCTTATATGATAGATCCATATCATATTTGAACATTAAATGTGTTTTGTGTCCTTGATGTATATAAAACATTAAATGTGTTTTTGAGTCCTTGATCTATATAGATCTTTATCATTTCTCCTAGTTAGACTGATTTCTTTGATCTAACATATCCAATAGTGAAATAAATATTAGAATTAACCTAATTTATCTGGTTTTAGATGGAAGCTATTTTCACACGATTTGTCTTTATGGTTTATAATTGTTTTACACTATCTGATCGCTTGCCCTCTTGTCAGGATGTAATCCCTGACTACAGGATGGAGCTTATCTATGGGCATCTTCCAATACTCGAATGAAATTCTACACACATATATTTTTTGAGCAGGATTCCCGGATCTCCTCTCTGTTCTCTCTAAGTTTTTTTAAGCGATTGGCTACTCTTGCTTTATTTCTATTTTTAACATGGTTTCATAGCTAAGGGTGTGAAGAGAGCTAAAGGATTTAATCTTGAGCCTACGAGATCCCACTTTGTTAGGGGATTGTTTTGCGAGATCAACCATCAACTGCTTTCGGATCTAAGCATGGCTTTTCATTAGTTAAAGGCTGTTTAGCAGAGTGCAAACTTTAATGATTGGAAATACGGAATAATGAACATTCTTGAAGACAATGATCTAGAAGATTATATCAATAGAGAGATCGAAGAACCTACTACAAACACAACAAGGCTATAAAGGAAACAAATGAGGTAAAGAGATGTTTGATTCTACTCAAGGAGACGTATGATGCCCATCATTGGTCATCTGGGGCCTTGAATTGTTTGATGCTTTGGAAAACACAATATGAAAAGGCACCTACCGGAAAAATCTTGAAGAAACAATTATGTATTTTGAAAATGGGAAAGGATGATAGAGTTGCCACCTTCTTCTCCAAAATTGCTCAAACCAAGATCAACTTATTGCAATAGGGTTCTGTGAATTGATGATGACCTTGTTCAAATAATGAACTGGACTTCCTGATTCTTGGGGAGTTTTCTTGCATCCGTGAATGGAGAGAATCCCAACCTAATTTTGAAAGATTGTGGCATGGCTGCTTAGAAGAAGAAGGAAGACTAAATAGCAAATGACTATTTAGTTGAAGAAGATCCGCCATGCGGTAAGACCAAGAAATGGAAAGTTCCCTAAATCAAAGACAAAGGTAAGAAACCCCAAGGTAGCTATCTCACCTCTTAATCCTCATTTATACGAGAGTTGATGTTTTTAGCGCAATAAGCTGGAATGTGTCTGCAAAGTTGCAGTCCTCATTCTATGAGAAAAGAAGAAGACTGAAGCTTGATTTGCCAATGAAGCTAAAAGCCAGAGGGCCTCAAAGATAAACCGAGAACATACCAAAGGCAAAGAAAAGAAACATGGGAATATTATCTCCTAATGCTGGCAACAACTTGACACTATCTAGGTCGAAGGATTTGACTAATAGGCGGTGCTTCCGGACTTACATGACAGGCTTCAAACAAAGCCTTGCAAACTATCAAGACAAGAGATTCAAGGCAAAGGTTGAACTAGGTGATGATAGCACCTATGACATAAAAGGTTTAGGTTCTACCTCTTTCCGGTTTCACTCAGGTAGTATCTTTCACATTGATGAAATTCTTGTAATACTGGTCTAAAGAAAAATTTAATCTCTGATTCCCATTGATTTTAGAAAGTAAAGGTTATTTAGTAGCTTTTTCCAAAGGAAAGGTCCTCTTGTGGTCCTCAAATGAAGATTTAATTACTGCTATAACTATTGGAACTGGTGAGAGTGGACTTTATAAAATATCAAGTCAAATTGTTCAAGCTCTGGTCTGGAGTGATCAAATCCCTGTGGCTTTAGCGCAGGAGACTTGGACATCTCAGCTATAATGCACTTCGGGTTTGCAAAAGATGGTGGCAGATACCGTTATTTTCTATTGAGCATGATAGTGTTGTGGGTTGTTCACTTGGTAGAACATAAAGAAACCTTATCCTCTGTTAATAATA
This sequence comes from Picea sitchensis, assembly GCA_010110895.2. NCBI lineage: Eukaryota > Viridiplantae > Streptophyta > Pinopsida > Pinales > Pinaceae > Picea > Picea sitchensis. The sequence goes on along the minus strand of SNQJ01S0080627.1, from coordinate 6,389 downwards.
GAGTGGATTTAATTCTTTGAACTTTGTGGACCCATGTCTGCACCTTTTATGAATGGTTGTATTTATTATATCATTTTATTGATGATATTGTTGGAAGTGTAAAACTTAGATTTATTTCTTAAAAACTAAAGATGAATCTTTTAAGCGATTTCAAGATTTCAAGAATCTTGTTGAAAATCAATAAGACACATCCGAGTTTGAGGCGAGATATTGGTAAAGAATTTGACTCCTTCAAATACAACGAACTCTGACGAGCCTCTGGAATTAAGAGGGAACTAACTATGCCATACAACCCTCAGTAGAATGAGGTTCTTGAAGAAAAGAATAGAGCTTCTCTGTGAAGCGGTAGGGGTTATGATGCATGATCAAGGCACCCCTCTCTATCACTGAGAGGCAGAACTGGTATTGCGATTCTACATTGATATATGTCTCCACAAAGCCCTTGAAAACTCGAAGAAGTTTTCTTGGGATGTAAGCCCTTGGTTGATCATTTAAGAATCTTTGGCAACCTAGTTTATATACACATTCCAAAGAGAAGGGACTAAACTAGAGCCCTCTGGAAAGAAAATCACTTTTGTGGGATGCGGTGCTGAGACCTCTAGCTTACAGGATTATATCCCAAAGCAAAAAGTTCATTGAGTAAGCGGTGTGACTTCAGAAAGCAAGGCTTTTCGATGGGGCTGGAGAACTACCATGATTCAAGGCGAGGAGCTCCTGTGGACCCGCCGGACTCTCACTTTTCGGATGGCTTGGAGGGAAACCTCGGAACTTCGGTGGACCCCTCAGGGATACTGTGAGTTTTCAGATAAGATACCTCACCTAAGAAACCCGGCTGGGTGTGGAAATATTGAAAGAAGCCCAGAAAACGTTAAATCTAAGGCACCCCCTTTAGAGGCAAGAAACCCGGATATGAGCTCTCAGTCATTGCTAATTTAAATAATGTGATTAATTTAGAACCGTCCACATTTGTAGAAACCTCTATAAACATCAAGTGTGGAAGATGCTATGAATGAAGAATATGATTCTATTTTGAGAATGATGTATGGACATTAGTTCCTAGACCTCATGGCAAATCTGTAGTAAATTCAAAATGGCTTTATAAAATAAAACATACATTAGATAAGCAGCATTGAAAATAGAAATGAGATTTGTGGCTCGTGGTTTCTCTCTGAAAGAAGAGGTGATTACGATGAGATTTTTCTCAGGTTTTCCAAGTATACTTCAATGGAATATTAAATCACTGCAGCCGGTTTTGGTTGGAAACTGCGGATAGATTGGGCGCTTTCTTATGGTGAAGTTGACAAGTATACTGTTAATTAGCAGGAAGGTTCGTGATACATGATAAAAGATTTCATGTATGCAAACTCAAGAAAGCTTATGCAGTTAAAACAAGCTTGAGCTTAGTGGTAGAATAGATAGTTTTCTACAAATTCTTGGATTCTCCAAGAGCATAGCAGATCAAAATCTTTATATAAAGATTGTTCAAATCATCCGATTATCCTAGTCTTATCACGTGGATGACACATTTCCTCTAACTGGAGAGGAAAACGATAGCTTCAGGACTAAGAGACTTTTCACAGAATTTGAAATGAAAGAACTTGGGTTCATGCACTATTTTTTGGGCTTGGAGGTTTAGCAAAAACCAGGAGAGATCTTTCTTTCACCGGGGGTAAATATCACGGTTAATTAACCCTTGATTTGGCATGATGGTGCAAGTCCAGCGACATCAGCGTCAGCTTTCGGGGCTGGGAATCAGGGTTGGTTGGAATCCAGGAGGACTACTTTATATCCGGCGAGATCATTGGATCTTTGGTATCCTGTTACCTTCTGAGACCCGGACATCATTATCACGGTAAATTCTCTTAGCCAATTCATGTGTGAACAAAAGCATATACATATAGTTTGTAAAATATATTGAGATATGTTAGAGGAACTATAGCTTATGGTCTCGAGATACACCTCAATTTCTGGTGTAATATAGTTCTATGATTCCGATTAGGATGCATTCTGAGTGGATGGGAAAATTACTGATCTTCTTAATTCAGTTAAATAGTTCTAGATCCGAAATGACGAGAACCATATATATATAGGTAGAGTACATTGCTGCTAGTGCTGTTGGTAGAGAAGTAGTGTGGCTCGAGCTTCTCGGTTTCGTTCAGACTTTGAACCCACGATTATTCAACTTTGTGACAATGGAGATATAAAACTCACTAAGAACCCAAATGTTTCAGGCGAGATGACCATTGAGGATGAGATATCACTATCATCCGGGACATGGTTAGGAAGGAAGCGTTCTACGGCATTACGATTTATGTTTTGACGGCGGAACGCCTAACAAATATTTTTTACTAAATATGTCGACAAAGTTTGGCATACTTTAAGTGACAAGCTTGAATTGTATTTGAAATGTCTCTCTTCTTTGGCGAGGGTATTAAATTTATACTTGACTTCAGAGCCATTCTTAGCAGAGGATAGCAAAGACCCTATGAATCTAGGAATTTGGAGTACCTCGGGTACTTGGTGGGATAAGCGATTGGTGCAAAACCATATTCAAGGTCTTCTGGCAATTCTGGACTTTGGACCAAACAATTGTCTAGCTCGATACATCTGGGGAGCCCACAGTTCATCCGGGGCACCCATACTAGGGCATGGGTTGATCCCTAGTCTTGTACCTTGGTGGATAGACTCAACGAGAAATGTCATTACGAACCTGCTTGGAGATCCTTGATCCGGGTACTTTGTTGGTGTTATGACCCTCCTTGAAGGGCCGGGCATTACATAAGGAGTCTTGTTGTATGCAATGATGATAATTAAAAGGTTGGCTTTGAGAATGAATGAATGAAAGTATTGCCACCGGTCTCCCTTTCCTAAACCCCTTTACCCTTGCTTATGTTTTTGGGTTTTGTTTTTGTCTGGTTAATATGTATGAAATTATAAATTTAAATGTTAATTATAGCATTTTAGTTAATATTTATATTAATTACATGTTGGCTACAAACTATTTCATAGCCCCGACTTGTTATACCCTAGCCTAAAAGTATAAATAGAGGACTACCACCCCCTTTCCTCTCCTTACTTTTATTTATGCTCTTGGAGCTATCTTTCTAAGATGAAGCGAATCTCTCCTCTCTTTCTTTGCGGCTTCTTTTCATACGCTATTGGGTGCATTTTAAACATGACCTTTTGAGGCTATGTTGTTGTGATGTGGTAGTGTGGCCCCCTTCTGCAACAATGATTGAGTTTTATGTGATAGTTTGGGCTGCATTGTGTAGCTGTTCCTTGTGGGTTAAGGATTGGAGCTGTGCGTTGTGTGGCTGTTCCTTGTGGGTTGAGGATTGGAGTTGCTACAGTCCTCAGACCTTTCTCTAAGGCTGCCGTCCTCCTTTTCTTGTGCTGTTCAGCTTGAGCCGTGTCCCTCCAGCATAGATCCGTGCCATTAATTTTGAGCTGCAGCCCCCTTTTAGCTGCTTGTGAACTCTGTTTTGCGTGAGGGTTTGTTCAATGGGTGAGGGTTTGATCTCAGAATTTCTGTGGGGTATTTAAGTGTTGATCTATTCATTGGTGGCAAGAAACTCTATTCATCTCGGCAAAGTCCAACCATGGTAGATCTATGATCCTAATTTTTTTTTGAGCATAACTACAAGAGGTATTACATTCCTTATGTGTGGTTGTGACTCCTTCAAAGGTAAACTACAAGGCAAGGTAAACGTTTGCTGGGTTCATTAGTTCATTTTAAAGGTTTGCTTATATGATAGATCTATATAAGATCTGAACATTAAATGTGTTTCGTATCCTTGATCTATATAGAACATTAAATGTGTTTTTGAGTCCTTGATCTATACAAATCTATATCATTTCTCCTAGTTAGATTTACCGGTTTTTGTCCTTGATCTATATAGAACATTAAATGTGTTTTTGAGTCCTTGATCTATATAGATCTTTATCATTTCTCCTAGTTAGATTTCTCAGTTTTTGTTTGATCTATAATAGATCCAATAATTGAAATTTGTCTTAAATTTAACTAGATTTGTCTATGGTTTAGATCTGACTAATTTCACCTTCTAGATTTGTCTTTATGGTTTATAACTGTTTACCTTTTATCTAGATCTGCTTGCCTACTGTCTGTATCTGTAATCTATTTGGAATGGGCTTATCTATGAACTGTCTATGCTCAGAATGAAATTCTACACATATATTTTTGTTTTAAAGTTCAGATCTCTACTGTTCTCTCTAAGTTTTTTTTTGTAAACAGTAACTACTCTGCTTTATTTCTCTATTTTTAACACTTCTCTTGGAGGCTAATAACCTAATACAAGTTATCCTCTTGAGCCGACATGTCTTCTAGGGTTATTAGCCAACTCATTAGGGTTTATTCTTGCTTCCCGGAATATTCTATTCTCATCAGGTTTACACGTGGAGGTAAATACCTCCCGCAACTACCATAATTTCAACAAAAAGAAGACATAATTGTCTAAAATCTTTAACATGCCATGCTAGCAGATACCTATTTAAAATCAAAATTAAAATAAAAAACATAAATATTCTGGCTCATTTTCTTCCAAGGATTTGTTCAGAATCACAAGGATCATCCTTGTCAGTATTGGGTGGTCCTCCCCATCCTTGGGTTAATGACTTGGGCTCAAGAACAATGAGTTCCCATCCATTGTTTTCATTTTGCTGCTCCTTTGTGGTTATCAGAGTTTGAGATTGCAGTTGTTGGCATGGGAAAATTCTCATTCATTGCCCTGGGAGGGAGGTTGCGTGGCTAGTTGAGTCAACATTTGTGACACTACCTCATGGTCTTACTTGCCTTGTGGTGAGATCAATCTGTGTTGAGAAATGTAGCTCGAGTAGGAACTTCTTGCACAGGTTTCAGAGTGAACGTGCAGGAAGTGGTTTGAGACATTTCATTGGTGACCACTTTTCCCACTTTGGAAAAGTGGTCACTAATTCTATTTTGTAATTCACTTAGGATAAGTAAAATATCTTATGTTTTTCAGTTGAGTCTAATGAAGTGCATTTACTGCATTAATGACTTAGACTAGATTTAATCTCAACCATACATGTCAAAGTCAAATTTGGGTTTTGGAGATTAGGGTTTTTGTAAATTAGGGTTTCATAAAAGCTTAAATAAGACAAGATAGAGAGGTATTGTTTACAGTTGAACAATTGAGTAGATAAGTAACTAGAGGAGAGAAAGCAATGACAGGAAGAAGAGGATCGATCGACAATGAAGTAGGTTGAAGAAGGGTCATACAACAATTGCTGTAGAAGGTTCGTACAATGCAATATAGTAGGCTGTACAAGTCGTAGAAATGTCGTTCCTCATTTTCTGTGCAGGTTGTACCCTATGTGAAAGCTGTATAACTTAGTTCTTGGGTGATTTGATCAGGCCATACAACTGCTAGGTTAAGCAATTCGTGAAGGTTTCCTTGTAACCTTTGATTAAGGAATGAAAGGTTGATTTAGAAGGAGAAATCATTTGTGCATGTGTGTATTAATTTATGCTTCTGCTATTTATTGTTTCCAACTATTGTGTGATTGTCGCTGTGTTCAAAATTTGTATTTCTATGTTAATTAAATTTTGCATTTGATTTATTTGATTGAGAACATAAGGACAACAATCACCTAGGGTGGAAAATTTACATGGTATCAGAGCTTCCCTCTAATTAAAAGTTTTCATAAGTTGTGCTCATCAGATCTGAAGGACAAGAAGAGTGTTGTTAATAGATTTGCAACCTGTTTTGATTTCTGTGCAGGCTCTTTTTTTCGTGATTTTTGTGCAGATTTGTTTGATAGATGGCATTAGCTAGCCTTAGATGGCCCTCAAATTTCTTGTCTTGGAAAGTTAGGGTTACACTCTTATTGGAAGAGAATGATATTTGGGATATTGTGAAGGATGTTGTTCCTTCACCTATAGATTCGCAACAATTCACAACTCACAAGAAGAAGGAAGTGAAGGCCAAGCGGATGATCATGGATGCTATAAAGGATCATTTGATTCTTAGAAGGCTGCAAAGGAGATGTTTGATGCCCTGGTTGGCCTCTGCCAAAGTGAGAACATAAGTAGGAAGGTGATTTTGCAAAACAAAGTCAGATATATAGAAATACCCAAATCAAACTTGGTCACCAATTACCTGATGAAGGTCATGTAGATGCATGATCAACTTGCAGTGGTTGGGGAGAAGATTGCAAATGTAGAGCTAGTGAACATGGCATTGAGTGGATTCCCACCTTCATGGGAACCATTTGTCAAGGGCATTTGTGCTCATGATAATCTCTCTACTTTTGAAAGACTGTGTAATGACTGTATCCATGAGATGTAGTCAAAGGTCAACAAGAAGGGTGGTTACGATAACCTAGCCCTATTTGGATAGATAAACAAGGGA
>SNQJ01S0080626.1:0-31406 GCA_010110895.2 Picea sitchensis | reverse complement strand
GTTTTTTCAAAACCATTATTCCGGATCCCCCCTCTCGTTAAAGTCCGGAAGGTGAGGGGGGGTCCGGAATTTTTAATAGCCGTGGATTAGTTTTGATATGAGTTTAGATGGGACGTGAGGTGTATGGATATGCGTTCAGTTTTGGTGGGAGTGGAGTGTGATGTATGAGATGGTGGGATAATGGAGGCTGATGTCACGATGCAGGAGCGGTATGATAGTAAGTTGGAAGGGTGGTAAGTAGTAAGTGGTATGGAGCGGAGGATGTCAAATGCGACGAATGGGTGACATGTTGGGACAGGGCCCACCGGGAAAACCGCTTCATTCCGGAACCCTCCCCCCCACCGTTAAAGGCAGAAAGGTCAAGGGGGTCCGGAATCACTTGTAGACCGTCTATCTGCGTGCTTCCCTGACAATCGTAGATCTGTGCACACCTTTTAATCACCATTCCGGACCCCCCCCCACCATTAAAGGCAGAATGGTCGGGGGGGTCCGAAATTTAATCTCAACCGTAGATTTATGCGCTAGCCTCTCCACCGTCATATTTTCTCCAAAACTTAGGATAAGTGCATTATGTGGATTTTGTGCACTGCTTCTCTTGAAAATAATTTGCAGAGATGAAATATTATTTGCAAACCTATACACCCAGAGTGAAAAATTTCCATTCAACAGATGATCCTATGAATTATAGGGTTATAACACTCTCTTCACAACTATATATATATGGTTGAGATTCTATCTTGGAGTTCCCTCATTGGAGTCCTTTTGGAAGACCAAACCCCAACCACTCCGAGGGGCACCCTTGATGGGTGATTTATATTTTCTCTCAGAACTCTTTCAAGGGAGATTGATCAATGACCTGGATCTCATTGCTCCCTCAATCATGCTTAGAGATATTGATGGTTCATATTTTGCTCATTCCCCTAGGGAATCGATTCAATGTTACACGTGGCCTATTAGAAAACCACTATCAGAGCCAATCAAAGGTTTCCATGTGGACATGTGGAACCCACCAAAGGTACCCAAAATCATATCAAATCCAAGTGACACATGTTGTGCTCCTTGCACATCAACAATGAGGATCAACAACAAGGTGCCATGTGTCTGTAATGATATCAACAAGATAATATTTTCCTTAGACAAACTTTGGTTTCGACTTCTCCCAATCAATGATCCATATCTTCTCTCAAACCTTTTCAAATAGGACCGATCAACGGTCCATATCCGATTCGGTATAGTTTGTGGGGTTCTTGTGATCAGACTCCCTATTTAAAGCCCATAACTCGATAACTCCAACAGGTGAACCTTTGATCGACGATTGATATTACTCGCTGAATTTGATCTGACAACTACTAAGGCTCATTCTTGTGCATATTTGATTTCGATTTCCCAATAGTAGAAGAAATTATTACAGAGACTCTTCAGGGATAGAGCTCGAGTGGATATTTTTTCCTGTAAGTTTTAATCTATCCCACGATCTCAACATAAAAAAATTCATGCAAGTAAAAGTAATTAATTTTAACTAGAGGAGAAACCACCCAAGAATCAAGAATCCGTAAAAAATATTCAAGAAGATGGAAATGGTTTCAAGAAGCAGTTTTAGGGCATGAGCGAGAGAAATAAAATACAATGAAGGAACCCATTGTTATGGTCGACACTTTGGGGAGTTAAATATTTTCTTGTAACCAAAGATATTTGACCACAGAAACCTTGAGCACATTCAGTTGATAAATGCAGTAGGTAACCAAAGATTCATCCCTTGCATTTAAGTTTCAGTGTGTAATCCCTCCTTATAGTGTTGTGTTCTTGTAAAGCATCTACTCCCATTTTTTATTTTCCTATATCATATCTGATTTATAAAATCTGAACAACAAATTATCATGGATGATTTTAGTGGATAAATTTCGCTCATGGGATAATTTTTCTTAGCTAAACTTTGGCTTCAGCTGCTCCCAATCAATGGTCCATATATTCTCTTGAAACTTTTGAAATGGGACCGATAAATGGTCCAGATATGATCTAGTATATTCTGCAAGGTTCTTGTCATCAGAATCCTTATTTAAATCCCAGACCCCGATAGCTCCGATGGGTATGCCTCTGATCGACAAATGAGATTACTCATAGAATTTGATCTGATGACTACTGAGTCTCATGCCTATGCATATTTGATTTCAAGCGTCCAATAATAGAAGAAACAATTACAAAGACTCTTCAAGGATAGAGCTTAAGTGGATATTTTGGTTTGCAGGTTCCCAAATACCTCACAATCTCATAATAACATAATTCATGCAAGTAAAAGTAATCGATTTTGACTAAAGGAGAAACCACCCAAGAATCAAGAAGCTGTAAAGAATATTCAAGAAGCTGGAAATGGTTTCAAGAAGAGGTTTTAGGGCATGCGTGAGAGAAATAAAAGACAATGAAGGAACCCATTGTTATGGTCAACACTTTGGGGAGTTAAATAATTTCTTATAACCAGAGTTGTTCAACCACATAAACCTTTAGCATAGTCAGTTTATAAATGCAACAAAAAAACATAGATTCATCCCTTGCATTTAAGTTTCAGTCTATAATTCCTCCTTACAATGTTGTGTTATTATAAAGTGTCTAATTCCATTTTTTCTTTTCCTATATCAGATCTGGTTTATAAAAGCTCAGACAACAGATTATGTCTTGTGTTCAGTGTTACTACATGGTGTTTAATCTTGATATAGAAGTGATTTCCTATGAATGAATGGTCATTTATTATCAGCCTTTTTTTGTGCATTTGAATGATATGTAGAGGGTACCTACATGCATTTTATTGTATGAATATGTTAACTATTTGAAGCATGTTTTATAGATCTGTATACATTTGTTAGAGCCATTGAATTCTTAATTTATTAGCATGGTATTCCTTTTCCATAGGCTACATGATTCATTATTAACATTTACTTATGTGATTATTTTGTTCTTTCCTCTTGCCCATCATTCCATCCTCCTTTTAACATTTATTTCCTAAAATACTCGTGGACATATGCCTATGATAGTTGAGAGAATTTTTCATTTGAGATGAGACTGTTTAAGGTCCTATATTTTCATAAGAGAGAGAGAGAGAGAGAGAGAGAGAGAGAGAGAGAGAGAGAGGGAAAAAATTCCCAAATATTTCATAATTACCTTACTACAAATATAGCTTTAATATTCATTTTGAGTCTTATCCCCTAGTGTCCTTGGCATTGTTCCAACAATTTCCTGGAACATATCGAGGGATAACATTCGAATGACGTCATTTTCGAGGATGTAAGTTGAAGAAATATTTCCCAAGGATATGATATTGTAAGTTATGAGTTTTTATGTTGAACAAGACTCAAGAACTTGGCTATTAATATTTCACCTGGTGAATCCACTAAAGGAAAACCGAAAATCTACCCGAAGACACACCAAAATCCACCCAGATTCTGATATGGTTCCGATATATTCATATCCATAAAATTTTGTGACCTAGAGGAACATTAGAGCTACTAAATTCTCAAATTATTAGCACACCATTCCTTTTCCATAGGCTACAAGATTCATTCTTAATAGTTCCTTGTTTGTTTATGATTTTATTTCCTCTATCCCATCATTCCATGATCCTTTAACCTTTATTGTCTAAAATACTCGTAGAAATATGCCTCTAATATTTGAGAGCATTTTTCATCTGAGATGACACTATTTAAGGTCCTATATTTTTAGAAGAGAAAGAGAGAGAGAGGGAAAAACTTCCCAAATATTTCATAATTTCCTTACTACAAATATAGATTTAAGATTTATTTTGAGTCTTATCCCCTGAGGTTCCTTGGCATCATTCCAACATTATCCCAAAACATATCGAGGGATAACATATGAATGGCGTCGTTGTTGGGGATGTAAGTTGAAGAAATATTCCTTGAGAATACGACATTGTAAGTTATGATATTTGATGGTGAACACGCCTGAGGAACTTGGTTGTTAATATTTCACCCGACGACACCATAGAAGGACAATTGAACATCTACCTGAAGACACACCAAAATCCACCCATATTCTTACTAGGTTTCGATATATTCATATCCAAAAAAATTTGTGACCCAGAGGAAGATCAAAGAGCATCATACCTGTAAATGTGTTGAACTTGGACAGAAAATATCTAGCTAGAAAATGACATACAAAATTTCTAGAGATAATATGAGAAAAGAGAAACATCGGAGAAAGAATGGAAGAATTCTCATTAACCAAATGAATGAATGATAATTTACACATGATATACTCTGTATAACTCAACTAATTCTCACTGGAGGATAATCCAATGTGCCATAGTGGTGGTCTAGAGTAATCTCGACACACACCAATAATTACGGGAGTAAACNCATAATTTCCTTACTACAAATATAGATTTAAGATTTATTTTGAGTCTTATCCCCTGAGGTTCCTTGGCATCATTCCAACATTATCCCAAAACATATCGAGGGATAACATATGAATGGCGTCGTTGTTGGGGATGTAAGTTGAAGAAATATTCCTTGAGAATACGACATTGTAAGTTATGATATTTGATGGTGAACACGCCTGAGGAACTTGGTTGTTAATATTTCACCCGACGACACCATAGAAGGACAATTGAACATCTACCTGAAGACACACCAAAATCCACCCATATTCTTACTAGGTTTCGATATATTCATATCCAAAAAAATTTGTGACCCAGAGGAAGATCAAAGAGCATCATACCTGTAAATGTGTTGAACTTGGACAGAAAATATCTAGCTAGAAAATGACATACAAAATTTCTAGAGATAATATGAGAAAAGAGAAACATCGGAGAAAGAATGGAAGAATTCTCATTAACCAAATGAATGAATGATAATTTACACATGATATACTCTGTATAACTCAACTAATTCTCACTGGAGGATAATCCAATGTGCCATAGTGGTGGTCTAGAGTAATCTCGACACACACCAATAATTACGGGAGTAAACGACCACCTAGTCTAGTCTCAGCAAGTTACAAGAGTGAACTGCCACCTAGTCTTAGTTAACTAGTCTCTCGGTATTCAATTAACTGATTGAAACAGAGTGAAGTGAGAAGGAGATCAGGGAATCATGAACAATGCGTTATTCTGTTGATGATACCAAGGACAATGTGCATTAACTAGTGATGATCACAATGATGCATAGTGATAATCCCAATGTGGCATCTAGACTCCACTCAACTAATCAAATTGAAGTGTGAACTGAAGAGAATATTATATTAGAGGAATATTCTCCCTAAACTATAGGATACTGAATAATGACTAATAAACATAGGGAAAACCTTAGGAAAAATAAATCCTAGGTGTGTGTGTGAAGTATCTCCAACACCCCCCTTGAACATCACTATGGTGAAAATAAAGAATGGGTCCCAGCAACGAGGCCATGTTAGGTAACCAAATACAAAAGATACAACGAAATAAACGAGGAAAGACAAAAAAAATCATGGGAAAACCCCCCTCAAAGTACAATCTATGTACAAATAAGAACTAACAGTTGCTAGGAAGCTGTATCCTTCACTCCAAGACAACCGCACAGAGAATGGAACTTCTACTCAGTGAAGGCCTTGGTGAAGATATCTACAGATTGTTCTACTGAAGGAAATAATTGTAGGTCATTGATCCCCTAATGTACTAAGTTCCATATGTAGTGCATGTGGATATCTATGTGCTTCATCCGCTGCCTCTAAAATGGATCTCTATAGAAATTCTAGGCGCTTTGTTTGTCACAACAGATGATGATCAATCGATGAAACTGAATTCCCAACTCAGTGAGAAAATGTTGCAGCCATATAGCCTGAATGGTTATGTTAACTACCCCTCTGTATTCTTCCTCGACTGAAGGTATAGCAATAGAAGCCTTCTTCTTGCTCGACCAACAGATAGGCCCAGAATCAAGACTAAGTGAGTAACCGCATGTGGACTTGTGATCAATGTTATAGCCAGCCCAGTCAGAATCAATGAACCTGATGAGGTCCAAGGTAGATTATGCTGCATAGTGAATCCTAAAGATGATGGTTCCATGTGTTAGCATTCTGTAAACTCATTCGGTTGAGGAAATGAATGACAGAGGAAACCTACAAACCAACTTTAAGGCCAAAAACTAATCTTTCTGACCTAGAGAGGGCTCTATCTAAGAATTCGTCTTTGTATGGGTTATGGATTTGAAACTGTCAACTAGATTTAATACCTTTGTAAAATATTTCTGGTTCTATTGGCAAGAGAACACAAGACCTTGGGCCATGGAGTCAATTTCAAAAAATGAGACAAACAAATGACTAGGTGACTAAACTTGAGAGGATAAAGGCTAAGTAGGAAATAATGTTTCAGTTCAAAATCATTATGTAGGGAGAGATAAAAAAACACATGAAGCAACTCAGAGCACCACTAGAGATGAATTCTAAGTTCACTTAGAGAAAACATAGTCATCTAAATGGCACAATCTAGAGCACCACGCAGTGAATTCTAGATCTGAATAACGTTCTGATTTAGACAAAATATAGATATGAATATAAAGAGCACATGAAACACATACGTAAAGAGAGATTACAATACTTCAAACCGATACCATTATAATATTTTCATCAAAGTTTAAGGACCTTTGCATTAAACTTCAATAGAGTTCGAAAAGCTACATTCAACAGTCACTGTCTACATTACTTTTCCAACCAACTTTGCTTACATTGAAAAGATGAAATATATAGACCAGGGTGTGCCACTCGGGATACCCTGCCCTCTAACTACTATCCCTAGAAATTAGGCTCCCACTATTCTCTGATATATGACTCTTTGTATGGCACTTTACTAAAAATAGAAACTGACTATACTCTATCGCACAAAAACCGATGTCTTTGTCGCGACAGTTCGTTCATCAGTAAGATTTCATCGTTAGAGAGTGACGTGTCGATGCTTTTACTTAACAGGGTATCTGGATGATCAAGTGCATTTTCAGACTCCTACCACCCATGTTAATGACCTTGATTTCTATCTCACAATCATTTGTTGGAGCGTGCATGTGGCAGGTAACCACAGACTGTCGTGGGTGTTTCCAAGATGACAACACCAGTTAAGGGAAAACACCTTTCTTCGAACCGTCGCATGTCCAATGTACACCTTTCCTTTGTAATAGATGGGTCTCCAACATTTCACCTCATATGCTTGCCACACGGGTACCTATCAGAGTCCCTACTTCCCAGTAGAAAACATGACACGGGGAGACAAAATCTACGCCATGTTTGAGAAGACAAAAATGGAGTCGGTTAATTATGCTTCTGGCCTCGTCTACAGTTTGGATATCCAAAGTGTTATTTTGAGAGACCAGTTGTGCCTTTTTAGATTCATCACCTGTATTTGCAAAACCACGTTCCCTTTTAGACTCTTCTACACACTTGCTATAGCCGCGTGAATGTTTTCCATGGTCGATCCACATTCCTTGAAGTTCTTTGCAATTCCCTCTTCTGACATCCTCTGTGCTTCATGCAACTGGATGATTATGTCTTGCACTTCTCTAATATTCCTCTTGAGCCATGTCACATTTCCCTCTTGGCCCTATGATGTTGATGCCTCAAGAGTATTTTCTGCTGACTGTTGTCTCAACTCTCTCTTCTCCTGGTACAACTCAGCAATGGCGAGTTGTGTTTTCTTTAGTTGTTGCGACGATTCATGAATATTCGTGCCTTCAGTGTATGGCCTTCTTAATCTTCCACGGGTTTCCTGAATAGTACCTTCAACAAGTTCTAGCCGAATGAAGCACATGATTAATTCTTGGATGGATGACTTCGCGCATGGCTCGCTCGCGACTTGGGATTCCTTGGTATGCCCCTTTTTTGGGGTATCATATGTTGTGGGGATAGGGCTTCCAATGTCTTCCTTTCTTCCAACTCTACGTAGTGAGATGTTACCTTCCCTGTGGGTAGAGGGGAATCTCCCTTAGGGTCCCTGGGGATGCCGACTGTGAGTACAAACGAATCCCAGTTTTTTCCCAATCGTCGCAACTCCTCAACTATCAACAATTTTATTAACGAGACATGAGATAGTTTCTTCTTCAACTAGTTTGCTTCAGCCTGGACTCTGTCTGCCATTTCTCAGAGGCTTTGGTGCAAGAAGAAAGGAATATTTAATGGTCTCCTTCTTGTGAAATGCATCAACAATTTGAAATGATGTGGGTGTATTATGTCAAACCTTCCTTCACAGGTGAAATATTTCCTAATCACCCTCAGGAGCTTCCGAAAAGGCTCCTGTAGATATCGACTTGGAATGCCTCCTTCGAATTTCCCGTTTAAAAATTCTGGTTTGATAAAATCCTCGTAGCATAAGACATCCAAAGGCATGCCTTTAGAACATCTTTCACTGTGCAGAGGGATATCTGTTGTGGCTAACAAAGTTTTTTCTATCACCTGGAATGTGTTTCCCGAAATTACTGCATGGAGCCCGTTGAAGCTGAGCATGAACTGTTCCACTAGTTTCATGTTGAATCCTTGGATTTTCTTACAAAATGACATGCTTCTGACCTGTTCAAAATATGCTTTGACATCCCGATATCCATTTACCAATGTCAATATTTGAGGTTCAAGCCCCACATTTATGTCTCTTTAGGCCCATTTCCTTATGTTCTGGGATGTTTCCATGGTGCAATGCGTGTGATTTCTACGCGTGTGGTGGATTTATCACGGACCCAAAGAGGTAATATCGATTGGACCAAGTTTGTGACACAATTGATTGCAATCATCTTCTTTGCAATGAGAACCTTAGGGCTCGTGGGGAAATTGTAGATAGTGCATAAACTTGGCTGGTGAATGGAATACACGCAGAGAAACTAGAATTTATTGTTGGTAGTACAACTGTCGTTACACTAAAATCTGCAGGTTATTGGTAAACTCATCACGTCCAAAGTTAATGGATCCACAGGAGGCTGTTAGACCATGTCGTGAGTCCCGAAGGAGGTGTTGAACACCAATTCAACAATCTCCCCTTTAGCACCAACTGAGGTACTTGACACCAATCGAGCAGACTCGAACCCATAAAATTTTTCTCTGATACCATTTGTTGGTAGTACGATTGTCTTTACACCAAAACCCACAGGTTATTAGTAAACTCATCACCGCCAAAGTTAATGGATCCACGGGAGGCTGTTAGACCATGTCGCGAGTCCTGAAGGAGGTGTTGAACATCAATTCAACATTTATAACCAGATGGGTGAGAGATGGAATCATTACAGGGGACACTGAATCCATGGTGACTAGAGGTTTCTAAGCAGGCCAAAGATTTGTGTAGCACATTCACGCGATGAGTACACTGCAAAATGTGTAAAGTATAATTGATAAGAGCTACAAAGTATATGTGATATGAGCGTCGTGATTTCTCATATTTTTTGGCTTCATAATGAGCTAATGATGGCCATTTCACCTACCAATGTGACTCCTATTTAACAAATTGACTTGACCTTTGGCATGTAAAACCTCCTCTTCTGACAGGACCTGACTCTTTGGGGAAATACCTTTACCACTTACACATGTTTTGATCCTGACGTCCATTCCTGATTCCAAGGGCCAATCGACCACTTTCTAACTTTGACCCATTTGTTGTTCGGTACTTGACCTCACACACTTTGACACACACACCATGACTCAACTAAGACTGAATCTAACTGAAAAAATGATGGTGCTAACAACTAGCTCCAGCGGGGATGCTATCCTTCCAGTGAGGTGGCGAAGAACAATAGACCAGGTGCCTGACTATTGGGCCTTATTTCACTTACAAAATATGAAACAACGGAAAATAAAACATAGCTGATACCTTTTCACATAGTTACGACCAGACTTAGCATAAAATTAAGGCCTTCACTCTGCGATTCAATCTTTTGTTGACATACTGAATTGAAACGCCTTCTTTGAAAACAAAAAATGAAACGGCCATTTACAATGACATGAAAAACTAAACATACCTTACTAAACGAGATAGTGCTTGAGGAACCTGCCATTTACAGGCCCTCCACTAGTGGGTTCTCTATTAAGAAATTATAACAGATATGTGTTGTTCCCATGGTATGAGCTGATTCTGAAGGGTCCCATACAAATATGATCAAATTTACCATGCTTCCCCTTGTCTTTGTTCCTCTCATCCCACATTAGCACAAAATTGCCCACCTGGAAATCTTCTTGTTTAGAGTGCTTGTCGAAAAATTTATTCATCCTTTCTTGGTGAAGTTGTGATCGGTTGTAAAATTGCTCCCTCATATGTTGTGCATGAATCAAATGATTTATACTTCTTTGAGTTTCATCTGGCTCGACCTCTTTCTCTTGTAGAAACTTCCTGACGGGAAATCCCAACGAGGTGGGAAAAACTGCTTCTAAATGAGTTTCTTATGCCATAGCATGTAAATGAGTTTCTTATGCCAGACCTTCTTGTTGTCCTGCAAGAGTCTTTTAATAATCCCGATTAAGATTTTATATGACGGTTTTTATAACCCGTTACCCTGTGGGTAATACACTATAGAATGTCCCAGGGTATATTGTAATCCTTGCAAAACTTATCCATTTTATCAGACTTAAATGCAGCCGCGTTATTCGTGATGATCTTGATAGGGAACCCGAACCTAGACAAGATGTTGGTCTCCATAAACTAAATGATGACCATGTTGATAGCCTGCTTCGTTGGAACTGATTTGATCCATTCTATGAAGTAATTTGTATCCATGAGTATCCATCTGTGTTGTGTCGAGAATGGTGGATGAATCTCTCCTATAAAGTCCAGGCCCCATTACATGAACGACGCTTTTGCAAAGATCGATTTTAAGGGCAGTGGTTGCATCTTTCTCCTTCCATCGAATACCTAGAATTTGTGGAAAATGGACATTTCTTTATATACATCTCCGAAGATGTTGAGCCAATAATAAATTGCCCTTAAAATTTTATGTGCGGTGGTTTTCCAGTAGTGATGTCCTCCATATTTGTCTTTGTGGAACTCCCTGATAGCTCATTCTGCATCGTCTTCTAGTAAGAAACTCAACAATATCCCTTCCGGATGTTTCCAATATAGAGAGTTATCTAAGATGCATAACTTAGTATCCTTCATATTTAAGAACCTAGCCTTGGTCTTACTTAACCCTAGAGGAGCTTGCAGATTATTCAACACATAAATGATGTCAGTATACCAAGGTGAATTGATGAATTTATGGGACACCTGCGGGGTTATTTTTTCTTGAGGATTATCTGATAGATCAACAATGAATTTTATTCCTAGAATGTCGCAGTTTGACTACGCCATTAGTTTTACGACGTCTTGACCTTTAATCAACTTTGTGGTCTTGATTTCAAGTTCATATTCCAGCATGACTACAATCCACTTACCTCTTCTTCCCTCAAGGTCAGGCTGAGTCAGGATATCTTTGACTGAGTTGTTGGGTATGTAAGCGAAAACATGGGAATGTAGTATGTAAGTCCTAAAATCCTTTAGGGATTTTACTAAGGCATATGATTGTTTCTCCATAATATCATAACTCAGTGGGGAATATCTCAGCGTCCTGCTGAAGTAGGCTATACGATTTTCAAAATTGTGGTCGTCCTTCTATAACAGTACGCCAACAATGGTATGATATGAGGTGAATGAGAACAAGATGAAGTCTTTCATGAAATATGGGTTAGCCAATATGGGAGATTTGGTCAGTGCTACACTGATGTCTTCAAACGATATCCTGGATTCGGGGTTCCATTTGATCTCATTTCCCTTTCTGAGAATGCTAGTGATATGCTTTATAATTTCCGCCAAATTCAGGATGAATCTTCTCAAGAAATTCACCTTTCCCAAGAAGTACTCCACCTCCTTCTTACTGTGAGGAGTGTTGATTTTGAGTATTCCTTCTACTCTGATGTGATATATCTTGATACCCTCCTTCGAGATGATGTGCCCCAATAGTTTCCCTTCTTGCATTCTGAAATGTGACTTTTTCGGATTCAACGAAATGTCAAACCTCCTGCATTTCTGGAAAACCCTCTTCAAATGCTAAAGGTGTTTTTCATTGGAGTTGGAATACACTGTGATTTCATCCATATTGATCATGATAAATTTTTCCTTTTCCTCAGAAAATTATATATCCATCACCCTCTGGAAGGTATCTCCAACATTCATAAGTCCGAAAGGCATCTTAGCATACATGAATGTACCCCATGGTGTCATGAAAGCTGTCTTTTCCTGGTCATCTAGGTGTACCATGATATGATTATAACCTAAAAGGTCGCCCAACATAGACATCTTCTGGGATCCAACTACCTTCTTCAGAATATAGTCCATCTTAGGGAGTGGTTAGTTGTCCTTGAGGGATACTTTGTTCAAGTTTCGAAAATCTATGCACAACCTTATTTCACCATTATTTTTCCTTACATGCACCAGGTTGGAAACCCATTTCAAAAATATTAAAGAAACAATAATTTTGTCTTCGAAGAGTTTCTTTACCTCTTTTTAAATTAGCTACAACAACAGGGGATTGATCCATCTTAGCTTTTTCTTGAAAGGTTTTTGGTCTTCTTTGAGAGGAATGATGAGCTAAATCACCATAGTGTCATAGACTTTCAAGTAATCGTAACTCTAGTCGAAGACGTCGAGAAAATCCTTCATGAGTTTGATCTAGTCCTTTTTAACCTCCGGACTGGGCGTCTTTGATAATTTGATTATCCTCAGATTATCCTGGGTCTCGATGTTGCAATCCTTGACATCCTCATCATTCACAGTGATCTTGGTATTTCTAGCCACATTGTTTTCATCAAACAACTTTTCCAACAGAACTAATCCTTTGGGGATGATATTATTCTTTAGTTGCACTATGTCCCTTCTAGCTATGTAGTGTTGAAAGGGGTCATTGTTACTGCACGTAGTTGTGCATTCATATTCTTTGCAACAACACTCGTGATCGATTTTCATATTAGCAAACTTGTTGCTCATGTGGAGAAATCTCTCCACATGTTTGTCATTCTCAAATACCTACCAATACTTGATATTATCGGGTATCGTCAAACTATGTTTGACTTCGATCTCATAGTTTTTGTTTGGGAAAATGGGAATCTTAAAAACTGAAGTTGAGGTGGCCAAGGCATACGCAATTTGATTCTACCCCCTTGGGATCACTGACAAATTATACTCCGAGAATTCTTCGAGGAGTTCCATCATTAGGTTCCTATATGCTCATAGTCGGGGGTGATTGGACTGGTATATACCTTTCACTTGGTTTATGATGATATTAGAGTCTCCATGCCCCTCTATCCTCCTGTGCCCAATTCTTTCAAAGATCTCAGACCCAAAATCAATGCTTCATACTCCTCCATGTTATTTGTACAATCAAAGGCGAGTTTGTATGAGAAGATTTTTGTGCCTACCTTGGGAGGATTTATCCATAGACCGACCCTTTCTCCTTCCTTGTTGACGGCTCCATCGAAGCTCATGTTCCACATCTCGTTCTCTTCACGGTTACTCAGTTCAACACACTCTTCTTCTCATCCCACGGCTTTATCTTTGACATTCATGACAGTTGTGTTCTCTTTCCCTTCAAAGCTCAGGTCATTGTAAAATATGGAGGAGTCGATCCCAGTGTTGATGGAGTAGATAGCGTGGTTATTCAGCTGGGTCTTGCTAGTCACCATGTATTTGAGAAACACCTCCCTATACAACTGTCTCTCTTATCCAAAGACAAGAATAATGGAGTACGACATATCCATCTGCAGGGTTCCCTTCAATTTCGTGGCCCACAACCTGGAAAATAGCATGCCAAATTTAGCGGGTATATTGGCCACTACCACGTCCATAACCAGATTCTTAGAAGGTATTTGGGACAACGACATGACCAAATATTTGATCAGACCCATACATTTCACTTTCCTCGAGTCGAACGAGAAAATATCCTTATAAGGTCTAGTGATGTCCAAACCTAACTCACCCATGACCACCTTGGGAATGAGATTGTGTGATGCACCTAAATATAGCATGGAATTATGTAGAGTCATGTCATGGATTTTGAGGCTAGTGTAGAAAGGGGTAAATTCCTCAGTATCACCCATTTCTTCAATGTGTGGACCAAACAAAATGACAGGGTGATCATCTTGGACATTCAAGGTGTCGGGAGTCTCTCCCATGTTTAACATTTTAATAATCTGATCCTGATACTCTCCTTTATTGATGAGCTCGTTGAAAGGGATGAAGATTTTAATCTTGGTCATTTCATTCTCAAAGTTAAAAGGGGGGGAAACATTTTCTACCTCCTTGACACCTGTCTCCCGACTTGTTTTTGGCACTTTCCTTGGAAACTCCTCATTTGACTTTCCCTTTTCAGTTGCATCCTTGGTTGGGTTGTATTTCTTTGGTCGGCTCATGGAAGGGGTTTCCACCTGGGGTTCCCTATGGGATTCATCTACCAAGGTTCTGAGGAAGTATTTGTGTTCCTAAAGTTGTATTGATTTTTTAACTGCATGACGGAATTGTGATAACCCTTCTTGAATTCCTTTGTTTCCCAAGACAACTTGTCATCTGTCTCCAACATAATATCATTATTTTCGCTCATGTATTGCTCGTGTTCTCCCTTCTTCAAGATCACACGAGTTTCCATGTCGTCGCAACAATGCATTTGATCTTGGACCATCTAATCAAAATCTTTGTCCATGTAATTTTTTTGGAACGAGGGCCTTATTTGTTGGTCGCCCTGGTCTTTTTGTTCCCTCTACTTGATCTACAGGACCAGAACTATTCTAAGGTTTTGATTTCTGGGCTAGAGGTCATGTTTTTCTTGGGCAACATGCTTATTTCCCATGGAAATTCTTTCCATGAGCTTCTCCATCATCTTCATCATTAAGTCAAACTTGTCATCCGAGGGTCGAGAAGTCGATGGCTACGAATCTCCTTGTTGTTTCTTCCTGCCTCTGTTGAATATTTGTTTGATATTTCTTGACACCATTAGGTTTACTTCAACTTTGATTGCATGTAAATCAGAATGTCTTCTCTCCCTCAACAACAAGGAGAAATTTATGTCAAAAGAGTCGGTGTATCGAAGTTGTGTAGCCCCGAGAGGTGGGTGGACTTTTGCAGGGATTGATTTGTAGACCCTCATGAAACGAGTTGAGAAATCTTGCATTGTCTCCTCCGGTACTCTCTTCATATTGTTGTAATGCATCAGTAATTGCAAGGGATTCTTTTTGTCTCCCCATATAGCAATGAATGATGTTTCAAATGTGATGAAGTTGGCGATGCTTGCTGCTGTAAGTGACTTAAACCACTTTCTAACCTCCCCTAAAAGACTCTTTGCGAACAACCATATCTTCACGTATTCATG
The DNA here is from genome assembly GCA_010110895.2 of Picea sitchensis. NCBI lineage: Eukaryota > Viridiplantae > Streptophyta > Pinopsida > Pinales > Pinaceae > Picea > Picea sitchensis. The sequence continues at coordinate 16,071 of SNQJ01S0080626.1, read as the reverse complement.
ATCCACCTCTTCTATATCAACGAAATCATTGAACCAATCCAAATGATTTTGGAAAGAGGTGTTTCCCTCAGTATCATACAACTTGATCCTCTGGTTGTAGTTCTAGGGAAAATCATGCATTTGGGTTGGAAGAGAAAGGTTGGGAATCTAGAAGCCATTTCTCTAGGGGGATTTGGGATTTGTGGGATGTTCTGAGCGTGGACTATGGAAACTTGCGAGATTTTTTTTGGTATCAGATATTGAAACCTCTACTTCTTGAAGACTATATCATCCAAGTTGGTTTCTGATTTAGACCTAAAAAAAATTTGTTCGAATAGGGTGTCAAAATATAAGTCGTCAATGATTTGTACACCATCCTTGGGTAAGGACAAGTTTCTATCTAGGTAATATAACGAGTTTGATGCCTACTCCCTTTCCCTGCGCAAAAGTTTCTTGGGATCACACACGGGCTCTACAAGGTTCGGGTACAGATTGGCTATGGTATAAATTGTCTTTGGCACCAGGATTTATGAGTGGTGTTACTTTGTGCTACTGGTCTCTTTTACTGGAGTCTCCAGGGTAAAGGTTTCATCCAATGTAGATGTTTGGCCCACTATTACCCTTAGGTTTCAAAACTATATCTTTAGTCGTTCTCCCAGGGAAAATTTATTCAATTCCATCCCCAAAAACGACACCAAAATGTTAACACTCCTTAAAATTGTTCGGTTGAGGAAACGAATGAGAGAGGAAACCTACAAACCAACGTTAAGGCCATAAACTAGCCTTTCTGACCTAGATAGGGCTCTCTCTAAAATTTCGTCTCTGTACGGGTTATGTCTTTGAAACTTTTTGCTAGATTTAACACCTTTGTACAATATTTCTGGTTCTATTGGCACGAGAATGCTAGACCTTGGGCCATGGATTCAATTTTAGAAAATGAGAGAAACAAATGAATAGGTGACTTAAATTGAGAGGATAAAGGATTAGTAGGCAACGCTCTTTTAGTTCAAAATCGTTGTGTAGGGCGAGAAAAAAAACACATGAATCAACTTAGAGCACCACTAGAGATGAATTTTGAGTTCCCTTAGAAGAAAACACAATCGTCTAAATGGAGAAATCTAGAGGACCATGTAGTGAATTCTAGATCTAAATAACATTTCGATTTAGACAAAATATACATATGAATATAAAGAGCACAAGAAAAAAATACATAAAGATAGATTACAATACATCAAACCAATAGCATTAAAATATTTTCGTCAAATTTTAAGGACATTTACATTAAACATCAATCGAGTTTGAAAAGATACATTCAACAGTCACTATATACACTACTTTGCCAACCAACCTGATTTACATTGAAAAGATGAAATATATAGACCAGGGTGTGCTGCTCGGGCTACCTTTCCCTCTAACTACTATCCCTAGAAATTAGGCTCTAACTATTCTCTGCTAGATGACTCTTCATATGGCACTTTACTAAAAATAGAAATTGACTATACTCAATCACACAATGACTGACGTCCTTTCCGCGACAGTTCAGTCATCAGTAAGATTTCATCGTTAGAGAGTGATTTATTGATGATTTTCCTTAGGAGGGTATCTCGACTATCAAGTTCTCTGTCAAACTCCTACCACCCATGGTAACGAGCTTGATTTGTTTCACGCGATCATTTGCTGGAGTGTGCATGTGGTGGGTAACCACGGACTATCACAGGTGTTTCCAAGATGACACCACCAATTAGGGGAAAATGCCTTTCTTAAAACTATCACATGTCCAACGAGCACCCGTCCTTTGTAATAGATGGGTCTCCAACGTTTCACATCGTATCCTTGCCATGAGGGTACCTGTCAGAGTTCCTACTTCCCAGTAGGAAACAAGACATGAGGAGACAAAATCCATGCCATGTTTGAGAAGACAGAAATGGAGTCGATTAATTATGATTCTGGCCTCATCTGTAATTTGGATATCTGAAGCATTCTCCTGAGAGACCAGTTTCTCCTTTTCAGATTCATCACTTGTCTTTGCAAAACCGTGTTCCCTTTTAGCCTCTTCTACACACTGGCTATTCTAACATTCCTTGAAGTGATTTTCAATTACCTATTATGACATCCTCTATTCTTCGTGTAGCTAGATGATTGTGTCATGTGCTTCCCCGATATGCCTCTTGAGCCATGTCGCATTTCCTTCTCAGCCTTATGATGTTGATGCCTCAAGAGTATTTTCTGTTGACCGTTGTCTCAACTCTTTGTTCTCCTGGTACAACTTAGCAATGTCGAGTTGTGATTTATTTAGCTGTTGCGACGACTCACGAATATTTGTGCCTTCACTGTCTGGCCTTCTCTGTTTGTCACAGGTTTCTCGACTTGGACCTTCAACAAGTTCCAACCGAATTGCGTGCATAATTAATTCTTCGATGACTAAATTCGCATGTGGCTCTCTCGCGACTTGGGCTTCCCTGGTTTCTTTGTTTTTCCTTGGCCTGCCCTTTTTTTGGGGTATCATATGTTGGGGGGATAGGGCTTCCAATGTCTTCCTTTATTCCGCCTCTGTGTGGTGAGATGTTACCTTCCCTGTGGGTATAGGGGAATATCCCTTGGGGTCCTTGGGGATGTCGACTGTGAGTAGAAACGAATCCAAGTTTTTTCCCAATTGTCGCAACTCCTCAACTATAAACAATTTTATTAATGAGACATGAGATAGTTTCTTCTTCAATGGGCTTGCTTCATCCCGGACTCTGTTTTCCATTTCTCAGAGGCTTTGGTGGAAGAAGAAAGGAATATTTAACAGTCTCCTTCTTGTAAAATGCATCAACAATATGATGTGATGTGGGTGTATTCTATCAAACCTTCCTTCACAGGTGAAATATTTCATAATCTCCCTCAGGAGTTTCCGAAAAGTCTCATGTAGATTTTGACTTGGAATGCCCACTTCGACTTTCCCATTTAAACAGTTTTGTTTGATAAAATCCTCGTAGAATATCACGTCCAAAGGCATTCCTTTAGACAACCTTTCACCACATGGAGGGATCTTTGTTACGGTTGACAGAGTTTCCTCTATCACTTGGAATGTGTTTCCTAAAATTTCTGTGCAGAGCCTGTTGAAGTTGAGAACAAACTGTTTCGCCAATTTGATGTTGAATCCTTGGATTTTCTTACAAAACAACATGCATCCGACCTGTTCAAAATATGATATGACATCTGGATCTCCATTTACCAATGTCAAGCTTTGATATTTGGGCCCCACATTTATGCCGCTCTACACCCCTTTCCTTATGTTCTGGGATGTTTCCATGGTGCAATGCGTGTGATTTCTATGCATGCGGTGGATTTAGCATGAACCCAAAGCGGTAATCTTGATTGGCCCAGGTTTGTGACACAACTGATGGCAAGTAACTTCCGTGTAGCGAGAAACTTAGGTCCCATGTGGAAATTGTAGACAGTGCATAAACTTAGTTGGTGAATGGAATACATGCAAAGCAACTGGCATTTATAACTAGACAAGTGAGAGATGGAATCATGACAGGGACATTGAATCCATGGTGACTAGAGGTTTCGAAGCAGGCTGAATATTTGCGCAGCACATCCGTGCGACGGGTACACTGCGGAACATGTAAAGTACATTTGATCAGAGCTCCAGAGTATACATGATATGAGCACCATGATTTCTCATCCTTTTTGGATTCATAATGAGATAATGATGGCCATTGCACCTACCAATGTGACTCTTTGGGAAAATACCCGAATCTTTCGGAAAATACCTTTACCACTTACACATGTTTTGATCTTGACATCCCTTCCCGACTCCAAGGGCCAATCGTCCACTTGCTGATGTCGACCCATTTGTTGTTCGGTACCTAACCTCACATGCTTTGATACATGGACCATGACTCAACTGAGACTGACTCTAACTGAAAAAATGACGGTGCTAACACCATGTACTTATCAAAGGATATTATTTGAAACCTTCCAATGTAGCTCATGTGGCTCCTGCATGAACTTGGAGACTGCTCTAACTACATAGGAGAGGTTTGGTCTAGAGTGTGTGAGATACACAAATCTCCCCACTAACTATTTGTATAGTGTGTTTTCAACTAGTGGAGTGTCATTTCCATCTTCAAGTCTAACTCCTGATAGGAAAGGAGTCGGGGAATACTTGTAGTCCGTCATGTGAAATATCTCAAGGAGATCGCATGCATACTTGGCTTGAGACAATTTGATGCCTGATGCATCTTGAATGATCTCAAGTCTAGGGAAGAAATGTAGCAAAACCATGTCTGTCATCAAGAACCTATCACGCAAAATCCTCTTGACTGCATCAATCGTTGAATTCGAGCAACCAATGATCAACAAATCATCAACATACAGAACTAGGAGTAGAAGTGAATCAACCTTTCTGAGCATGTAAACATTCAATTTTGACTTACAATGTACAGAGTTCTAAGACAACAGGTAGGATTCCATCTTGGCATACCATTCCCTTTGAGCCTTCTTGAGCCCATAAAGAGGCTTCTTCAGTTGAAAGACCAAATATGAATCCTTCATAAATCACTGGGGTTTCTCCATATATATCTCCTCAGAGAGATCATTGTGAAGAAATGAATTCTTCATGTCTATCTGATGGAATTCCCATCCCTTGGCTGCCGAAATGGAAAGTGACAACCGTATGGAATCCATCTTTGTTACTAGAGAGAAGGTCTCATTATAGTCAATGAAATGCACCTATTGAAAGACTTTGGAAACTAGCCTGGCTTTGTATTTTCTACCCTGTTCATCCACTGCACTCTTGGTTCTATACACCCATCTTCACCTGACAAGTTTCCATCCTAATGAAGGGGAAAAAAATTGCAAGTCCAGTTCTCGAGGAGGGAGTTGTACTCCTCCTACATGGTATATTCCCAAAAGGGATTTCCAGCAGCCTCACCATAGGACTGTGGATATGAATACTGAACCAAGAAAATATTCCTGGGTGGCATTAGTTTAGTGGCAGTGAGTGTAAGAGGAGGATCATTGAATATCTCTTGCATACTGAAGAGTATCCTTCACCCACTTGGGCCTCTTCTCTGGATCTGGCTCTACATATGCATGCATTGAATCTGGATCTGACTATACTAACTCTTTATCTGGATCATTTGAATCCTATGAATCATAAGTCTCATCTGAAGTAGAGTCGACATGTGCATGCTCATCATCTCTAACAGATGGAAGAACAAAAGTCTCTGCATGTGGTTGTTGAGGTACATGCAGTACACTTTCCTTGAATTGGAAACTTCGCTCAATGATGAGTCGGTATGAGGAAAGGGGCCCATGAAGTCAATATGGTTCATATCTAAAGGGGAGGAAGCCTTCTAAGACTTTCCTTTCTTGAATTTATCTTGAGGGTGTTTTCCAAGAACACATCCCTCACAAATTCGGATGTTGGGTAGACCATCAACTATTCCCTACCTGATAATATTTTTCATATATCTGAATTTTAAATTCCCAAACCTTTCATTCCATATCCTACTGCTTTCATCAACATGGGTAAGTAGTAATCCATAATCTGGTTAGTCTATATTGATTATTTACCTCACCGGTAAAATCCGTAGAATTGGTTTGCATGTCATAGATATCTACTGCATTAGGTGTGAATATGACTCTCTTTCCAGTGCCATAGTTTTTCATCTAATACACAGAGAGAAGATTGACAAAACGTTTGGGAAGGTGTAGCACATTCTCGAATCTTCCATTTGTGAGTTCAATTCTTCCTTTTTCGGTGACCTTGACTCGAGAGTTGTCCCCCATAAGAATAGGAGGACCTTTGCATGCATCCAATGAAGAAAAAACTTTTTTTTTGGCATCCATGTGGTGCAATTATCTTGAATCTATGATCCAAGCATCGTGAGAGAAATTGATGGAAATCAAAGCATTGCTAGAACTGCCTTTCTTGAGATTATGATCTTCTAGCATATTCTTCTTCTTGGAAACCTTGGGGATGTGATATCCAAGGTTTTTTCGCTCAAGTATTTGAGCCATTTGATCTATATTGTTTTTCATACATGCGGATTATGGATGGAATATTTAATGGAAGTAAGTGCATTTCTCCCCTTTCTTCCCTTTCCGCCTTTAGATCCGGAGGCATCATTGAAGGGTTTTGAGTACCCTTCCTTCTTTGGATTTTCATGTGCTTTTATTTTGTCTTTGTATTTAGATTTATGATATTGATGACCACTACCATATTGCACAGTAAGTTCATGTTCCTTTGGGCCTTTGATTTTTCCTATATTGATGAGCTTGTTCTGATCTCGTGTCAGAGACTTGATAAAAGCCTCAAGAGAGGGCAATGTCTAGGTGGCTCCAGAGGCGAGCCTAACTGAATGAAATGTAGATACAAACACTAAGTATTTTGTACCAAGTTTGTATAGAATGGTAAGAACCATTTGTTTATCCTCATATTTATCAACCCCTCAAACCTTGAGTTGCGACAACAAATCCTTATTTTTGGTAACGAAATCTTGGAGATTGTCGAAGGTTTTTGTATCCAAAGTGAGAAAGTCCGCCTTGAGCATGTGTCCCCTCGTCCCGTCCTGTTTGTAAAAAATCCCTTCCATGGTGGTCCAAGATTCATTGGGGGTTTTACAAGAGGATATGTGAAAGAGGAGTTCAGGAGAAATGAGACTGCAAATAGTTATAAATGCTTCATCCATTTGATTTAGATACTTGGATTTTTCTATGGATGATGTTGGTTCAGTTTTTGCATTCATGGTTAACCTATATAATCCTCTGCCTCTAAGATGAATTATCATCTTCTCCTTCCATGCAAATAAATTGTATAGTGTAAGAATGAATTCTTTTGGAAGTTCCATTTTTCCAATGTCTTCAATCTTCGATACTTGCAAAAATGATTTGGCGTGTCTTTTCCCTAGCATTACATTGGCTCTGATACCATGTAAATGTGTTGAACCTACACATAAAATTTCTAGCTATCAAATGACATACACAGTTTGTAGAGAGAATAGTAGAAAAGAGAAACATGAGAGAAACAATGGAAGAATTCTCATTAACCAAATGAATGAATGATAATTTACACATGATATACTATGTATAACTCAACTAATGTGCACTAGAGGAGAATCCAATGTGTTTAATAGGATAGCCTAACTGAGAGGGGGCGGGGGTGAATCAGTTAGACAAAAATTCTTTCTTTTCTTTAAAATAGATTACTCAATGAACACAAATTATGCATTTTACTATATGTCTTGCTACAAATCATTTAGATCAATTAATATGCACTCACATAAATAGAAAATGACACAGAGATTTTCATGAGGAAACCCAAAAGGGAAAAACCTCTTCTTCTTATGAATGAAAGGAAAGCTCCAACTTTTCTTTACATTCTTATTTTATCTGAGCTACAACCCAGATGAGGCTTCTACCTCTGTTTCTTCAGAACTTACTGAATGGAAGCTACAACTCCCAAATGTACAAGCACCAACTTGTACATGAGACTTTTACAGTCTCCCCTTGCTCCTCCCTACCACCCTGGATTCCTTCTTTGTCACTAAGAACCTGCAAACCAACTCTTTATCTTCTCTGCCAAATATTAAGTATTCAAATCCTCTCTATTTATATATTCATATCATAATCCATTCTTGACCAAACCACTTAGATTTATCAATCTGTGCATATGTATTCTCTCCTTAATCTTTGATCTATCTTCATCATTTCTTCTCACTATCCCTGTATAATTTTATTTCAGTTCATCTTAATTTACATAAATGAATTTTAATTTTATCCTCTGTTTTATTTTCTAGAGCTTTGGCTCTACCATCATTCCCCTCCTATCACACACAATTTCACTCGTATTTACCCTGTACATTCAGAGTGTACACTAGAACCCTCAGGCTTTCAAGATTCAGTCACAATAACTTAATAAATACCTTACAACGATCATCATTGGCCAAGTCATCAAGAAGAACAATATCCACACGATCAGTTTAAATATTTAATCAGCATCGTTCGATGAACATACATTTGTTTTGACTTTTTAGCATAGAATAATCCTCGACCTCTTCGACAAGACATTTGTGCTAAACCATATGCCCATTGGCTGTGACCATAGGCTAATCGAAATGCATTTCGCATTTCACATTTCGGAAATCCTGTTTCGAAGGGTCTCGACACTCCAAGTAGGGATTCCTGAAATGGAGCATAGCTTCATGCTAGCTCTTCCCTCTCACATGACCATCGACGATAACCACTGCCTACACCAAAAATGCATTTCTCATTTCGGCATTTCGGCGTTTCGCATTTCGGCATTTTGACATTTCAACATTTCCCATTTTTGCATTTCAAAGTTCCTGTGATGAAGTGTTTCGACACTCCAAGTGCCGATCCCCGATATCCTCTTTTATCTGATCGACGGCCCATGACCTTTTGTGATCAGACGGTCCCGATCTCATCAGGACTTTTCACTTCGCAATTTCGCGTATCGCGATATCGGAGGTTGGAGAACCTCCTTTCTTTGACTTTCCAGTCAGCAAAAAGATGCTCTGTGACCATGTGTCCTTCCCGAAGATGGACGGTCCTCCTGCTTTCAGGATTTTATAAGCCCGCTTCACCTTGCACTTTAAAGAACGTGCAGGCTCTCCTAGATCTGACGATGGTCGGGCCCCACGCTTGGATCTAACGCTCGAGATCCATTTTCTTCTACTGCGCACTCCTTCCTTTCTGAATTCTCGATTTCCGAAGGAACTCTCAGCTAACCACCATCCAACTGCTTCACTCGGTCTTATGGATTTTAAAGTTTGACATTAATGACAAAAGCAAGCCCTGTGTAAACTAACCAACAAACTCCCCCTTTGGCATTGATGGCAAACTTTAAATCTCTTCATCCCCTTTTGACATCTATGGAAAATGAAACAACCATACTCCCCCTGAGAAATGAAAACCACATGCAAATATGTGTTATTTCAACAACAACTCCCCCTATCAAAATAGTCAATAAACCTATGCAGTCTAATTTTATTATGAAGCCCTTGCAAACTTTGGGAGTGAAATGAAACTACAAAGGGTAAACCCCCAACTGATCCCTGAGACTGTCAAATTGAATTTTAGGTAAAGGTTTAGTAAATACATATGCAATATGATCCTTTGTGCCAACATATTCCAGTTTAATAACATCAGACATAACATGCTCTCTTAGAAACTGAAATTTGATGGGAATGTGCTTTGTTTTTTAATGCATAACAAGATTTTTAGAAATACTAATTGCACTGGTATTATAACAGAAGATAGGTATAGGTTCATCATAATGAATATGTATATCTTCCAACATCTGTTTCATCCATAGAACCTGAGTGCAACAAGCTGCAACTTCTATGTATTCTGCTTCAGCAGTAGACAAAGACATTGTTGATTGTTTTTTACTTGACCAACTTACAAGACATCCTCCAAGAAAAAATGTTGCTCCACTAGTACTCTTCCTTTCATCAACACAACCTGCCCAATCAACATCGGTGAAAGCATATAAATCAAGATGATTACCTATAGGATACCAAAAACCATACTTTTTTGTCCCCTTAAGATATCTAAAAATTCTTTTGGCTGCAAGTAGATGAGAAGTTTTTTGGTGAAACACGAAAGAGCACCTTAGCTTGATAACAAATTTTGCATGTGCATAATATCAGGTCTTGTATTTGTAGCATAAAGAGACTACCAATCATAGATTTGTACACTATATGATCAACATCTTTAGTATCACCAAACTTACTTAACTTACAACCAGTAACCATGGGAGTGCCAAGCTGGTTTAGAATCTTCCATCACGAGAATTTCTTAAGCATTTCATTGATGTAGTTTGAAGCATTTCATTGATATACTTAGTTTGAGAAATGGAAATACCTTTATCAGATTGAGTAATTTGCAAGCCTAAGAAAAAGTTCATTTCTCCTAGCATGGACATCTCAAACTCTTTCTGCATACTTTCAACAAACTGTTTACTGATCCTATCATCATCACTACCAAAAATGATATCATCTACATATATCTCAACAATGATCAACCTATCATTTTCTTCTTTAATGTAAAGATTACTATCAATGTTACCTTTCTTGAATCCTTGCTACCTCAAGTAATTGTCAAGTCTGGAATACTAAGCCCTTGGTGCTTTCTTCAGCCCATACAATGCCTTTTTCAACCTGTAAACATATTGTTCTTCTTCTTGTACTAGAAAACCAGCTGGTTGTTCCATATATACTTCTTCCTCTAAATCACCATTCAAAAATGCAAACTTTACATCCATTTGGTAAACTTTAATGTGTTTAGAACTGGCATAATCTAGAATCAGTCTAATGGATTTCATTCTTGCAACATGAGCAAAAGTTTCTCCATAATCTATTCCTTCTACCTGTGCATACCCTTTACAAACCAATCTAGACTTATTTCTAGTTATTTTACCTGCTTCATCCATCTTATTTCTGAAAACCCATTTAGCCCCTATGACATTCTTATTCAAAGGTCTAGGAGATGATTCCCATGTCTTATTCTTTTCTATTTGACTAAGTTATTCATTCATTTCTTTCATCCAGTATTCATCTTTAAGTTCTTCTTCAATATTTTTGTGTTCAATCAGAGAAAGTAAAGATACATGTTCATGAGTTGAGGTGGATTCTTTCCTTCTACTTCTTGTTCCAACACCTCCATTTAAGTCACCAATTATTTGTTCTTCAGGGTGATTTTTCTCTATTCTCTTGCTTTGAGTCTTTGATGGAGTCAAGATTTTGGATGGAGTTGTGCCCTGTATCAAACTAGGAATTAATTGTTCACTGTCAACAGCCTTAGTTTCTTCTGTTTAACTTACTTCTTTTGGAAGATTGATTGTTGTCATTGATGTCAACCATAGTCATGGGTTTTGGACCGCAATATTGATAAAGGTATTTGGACATGAAGGACAATGCACATGCATATACAAAACCCATTAATGGATAGTATACATCATGTTGTTTCCGGTGGTATGTGGCAGGTCACGTGGATCCTCATGGTTGAGGAGAAATGAATTTTTTAAGATGACAAAGTGAATTGAAGAAGGAAGTACATGTAGGCCCTAAAGATAATTAAAGAAAAGAAGTACAAAATAGGAAAGTGTCAGGTCGGCCCTAATGTTAAAATAACATGACATAAATGGTATAACTAAGCACCATTAAACATTCATTTTGATACAAGTCGAATTTTAGAGGAACAAATAAGTAAAGAAGGCCGGATTTCAAGGGAGGATGAAGTCTTTTGGTGATGTGTTCTAAGGTATGTTATTTTCAGGTCATCTTACCATTTTTTATGATGTGTTTATTTTGAGTATTCCTTCTACTCTGTTGTGATCTATCTTGATACCCTCCTTCGAGATGATGTTCCCCAATAGTTTCCCTTCTTTCATTCTGAAATGTGACTTTTTTGGATTCAACGAAATGTCGAACCTCCTGCATTTCTGGAAAACCCTCTTCAAATGCTCAAGGTGTTTTTCATCACAGTTGGAATACACTGTGATTTCATCCAAATTGATCACGATAAATTTGTCCTTTTCCTCATAAAATTATATATCCATCGCCCTCTGGAAGGTATCTCCAGCATTCATAAGGCCGAAAGGCATATTAGCATACATGAACGTACCCCATGGTGTCATGAAATATGTCTTTTCCTGGTCATCTGGGTGTACCATGATATGATTGTAACCTGAAAAGTTGGCCAACATAGATATCTTCTGGGATCCAACTACCTTCTGCAGAATATATTCCATCTTAGGGAGTGGTTAGTTTTCCTTGAGGGATACTTTTTTCAAGTTTCGAAAATCTATGCACAACCTTATTTCACGGTTCTTTTTCCTTACATGCACTAGGTTGGAAACCCATTTCGAAAATATTAAAGAAACAATAATTTTGGCTTCGAAGAGTTTCTTTACCTCTTTTTCAATTAGCTACAACAATAGGGGATTGATCCGTCTTAGCTTTTTCTTGAAATTTTTTTTGTCTTCTTTGAGAGGAATGACATGCTAAATCATCTTAGTGTAATAGACTTTCAAGTAATCATAACTCAAGGCGAAAACACCGAGAAAATCCTTCATGAGTTTGATGTAGTCCTTTTTTACCTCCGGACTTAGCGTCTTTGATAATTTGATTATCCTCAAATTATCCTGGGTCTCGATGTTGCAATCCTTGACATCCTCATCATTCGCAATGATCTTGGGATATCTAGCCACATCATTTTCATCAAACAACTTTTCCAACAAAACTAATCCTTTGGGGATGATAATATTCTTTAGTTGCACTATGTCCCTTCTAGCTATCTAGTGTTGAAAGGGGTCATTGTTACTTCACGCAGTTGTGCATTCATATTCTTCGCAACAACACTCATCATCGATGTTCATATTAGCAAACTTGTTGCTCATGTGGAGAAATCTCTCCACATGTTTGTCATTCTCAAATACCTGCCAATACTTGATATAATCGGGTATCGTTGAACTATGTTTGACTTCGATCTCATACTTTTTTTTTGGGAAAATGGGAATCTTAAAAACTGAAGCCGAGGTGGCCAAGGCGTCCACAATTTGATTCTACCCCGTTGGGATCACTAACAAATTATACTCCGAGAATTCTTCAAGGAGTTCCAGCATTCGGTTCCTATATGCCCTTACTCGGGGGTGATTGGACTGGTATATACCTTTCACTTGGTTTATGATGAGATTAGAGTCTCCATGCACCTCTATCCTCTTTGCGCCCAATTCTTTCAAAGATCTCAGACCCAAAATCAATGCTTCATACTCTGCCATGTTATTTGTATAATCAAAGGCGAGTTTGTATGAGAAGATTTTTGTGCCTACCTTGGGAGGATTTATCCATACACCGATCCTTTCTCCTTCCTTGCTGACGGCTCCATCGAAGCTCATGTTCCACATCTCGTTCTCTTCATGGTTACTCAGTTCAACACACTCTTCTTCTCGTCCCATGGCTTTATCTATGAAATTCATGACAGTTGTGTTTTCTTTCCCTTCAAAGCTCAGGTCATTGTAAAATATGGAGGAGTCGATCCCAGTGTGCTGTCAGCCATATTAATCCCTATATTTTTCTTTATAAGCTACCTACACAAGGTTTTTGAACCCTCAATACTCGTCCCAACTTTTTAAAACGACATCATTATCTTTCTCTTTTGCATACCCGTTTCTCGTTTTCATTTTCACGACTGCAAGCGTGAAAAGCCATATTTGAAATTCATGTTGATTGCGTTAAAATGATCTTATTGTCGTGAACCTATTTGTTTATGTGGTTATAACTCTTTGACCTAAAACACACCACCGGTCACACATTTATCATAACACCAAATATTTATGCATTTGACTATTGTTAATATGGTGTCAATTTACATAAACTTCGATGCAATGGTTTGATTGAACATATTAATTTTTGGGTGAAATCGTGGCTATGTGGTAATTCATTTGGATATGCACTGTTGATTTGAATGTACCATTACAAAAAGGCGTCGTTGGTTGTACACCCCGACATGATATTCTTGCATGGTTCCAATTTACTCCACCATCCTCGCACGCATAAGCATTAATGCTCTGTCTTGTATTTCGGGTTGCCTATGCTTTGTGTTGGGGAAGCTTCAGGAAAATGGTTCTATGTCTACCCTGTCAAACCCTCTCACCGATTACCCTGTTGATTTTGTGCTATTAGCTATGGTTCCCATAGTGCGAATCAAACCCAACGGTGTCCAAAGTTTTCTGTTGTTTGATAACGCCTGAGAGGACGTAGAGAGGAATGGTTGGCGGGTTTTTATCGAGAAGTTCAAGGGTTTCAACCTGGAAGTTGCACAACAATTTGCACTAACATTCAATGGGTGCAGAACCAAAATTGGGGACATCCAGCTTGAGTTGAATGAGAATTTCATTAGCTCAGCCACTGGTCTACCAGCTGAGGGACAAAGATGGTTTAAAAATTCAAAGGTTGACGAAGTACCATGGCCACTGCTATTTAGCTCAAGGAAGATCAACAGTTGTGACAAAGGTATGCTCGTTACAGCTCTTAAGTCTAGATGGCACGATTTGTTGGCTATTATCAAGTAGTTTGTTACATGTGAAGGTAGATATGGTCTAGTTTTCCTATGTATATCTTCCATCATCTGTTTCATCCATAGAATCTGAGTGCAACAAGTTGCAGCGTCTATGTATTCTACTTCAGCAGTAGACAGAGACCTTGTTGATTGTTTTTTACTTGACCAACTTACAAGACATCCTCCAAGAAAAAATGTTGCTCCACTAGTACTCTTCCTATCATCAACACAACCTGCCCAATCAACATCAGTGAAAGCATATAAATCAAGATGATTACCTATAGGATACCACAAACCATACTCTGTTTTCCCCTTAAGATATCTAAAAATTCTTTTGACTGCAAGTAGATGAGAATTTTTTGGTGAAGCCTAAAACCTGCCAACTTGACAAACTACATGCATAATATCAGGTCTTGTAGCTGTAGCATAAAGAAGACTACCAATCATAGATTTGTACATTGTCTGATCAACATATTTAGTATCATCAAACTTACTTAATTACAGCTAGCAACCATGGGAGTGCCAACTGGTTTAGAATCTTTCATCTGAAATTTCTTAAGCATTTCATTGATATACTTAGTTTGAGAAATGGAAATACCTTTATTAGATTGAGTAATTTCCAAGCCTAAGAAAAAGTTCATTTCTCCTAGCATGGACATCTCAAACTCTTTCTGCATACTTTCAACAAACTGTTTACTACGCCTATCATCATCACTACCAAAAATGATATCATCTACATATATCTCAACAATGATCAACCTATCGTTTTCTTCTTTAATGTAAAGATTACTATCAATGTTACCTTTCTTGAATCCTTACTACCTCAAGTAATTGTCAAGTCTGGAATACCAAGCCCTTGGTGCTTGCTTCAGCCCATACAATGCCTTTTTCAACCTGTAAACATATTGTTCTACTTCTTGTACTAGAAAACCAACTGGTTGTTCCATATATACTTCTTCCTCTAAATCACCATTCAAAAATGCAAACTTTACATCCATTTGGTAAAATTTAATGTGTTTAGAACTGGGATAATCTAGAATCAGTCTAATGGATTTCATTCTTGCAACATGAGCAAAATTTTCTCCATAATATATTCCTTCTACCTATGCATACCCTTTACAAACCAATCTAGACTTATTTCTAGTTATTTTACCTGATTCATCCATCTTATTTCTGAAAACCCATTTATCCCCTATGACATTCTTATTCAATGGTCTAGGAGCCAATTCCCATGTCTTATTCATTTCTATTTGACTAAGTTCTTTATTCATTTATTTCATCCAGTATTCATCTTTAATTTCTTTATTAATACTTTTGGGTTCAATCAGAGAAAGTAAAGATACATGTTCATGAGTTGAGGTGGATTCTTGCCTTCTGCTTCTTGTTCCAACACCATTTAAGTCACCAATTATTTGTTCTTCAGGGTGATTTTTCTGTATTATCTTGCTTTGAGTCTTTGATGGAGTCAAGATTT
This sequence comes from Picea sitchensis, assembly GCA_010110895.2. Lineage (NCBI taxonomy): Eukaryota > Viridiplantae > Streptophyta > Pinopsida > Pinales > Pinaceae > Picea > Picea sitchensis. The sequence continues at coordinate 539 of SNQJ01S0080626.1, read as the reverse complement.
TGGATGGAGTTGTGCCCTGTATCAAACTAGGAATTAATTTTTCACTGTCAACAGCCTTAGTTTCTTCTGTTTCACTTACTTCTTTTGGAAGATTTGTTGTTGTCATTGATGTCAACCATAGTCATGGGTTTTGGACTGCAAGATTGATAAAGGTATTTGGACATGAAGGACAATGCACATGCATATACAAAACCCATTAATGGATAGTATACATCATGTTGTTTCCGGTGGTATGTGGCACGCCACTTGGATCCTCATGGTTGAGGAGAAATGAATTTTTTAAGATGACAAAGTGAATTGAAGAAGGAAGTACATGTAGGACCTAAAGATAATTAAAGAAAAGAAGTACAAAATAAGAAAGTGTCAGGTCGGCCCTAATGTTAAAATGAAGTGACATTGTTTGCACTCTTTTCGTCGTTTGATGAGCAAAAAGTGAGTGCTTACATGCCTAGTTGGGCTCTGCTAGTCATGACAGCTGTATGGTAAAAGGTTAGAAAGAAAACAACAAAGCTATTAACAAGAATTAAACAAAAACTAAA
>SNQJ01S0080624.1:3247-38889 GCA_010110895.2 Picea sitchensis | reverse complement strand
AGGAAGGGCTTGAAAATGGAATTCATAAACCCTTGGAATGTGGAAGGTGCATTTGTAAGGCCAAAAGGCATGACCAAAAATTCATAATCACCTTCATGAGTTCAGAATGTTTTTTTGGGGATATCTTCTTCCTTCATTCTAATCTGATGATACCCTAAACGAAGATCCAACTTTGTGAAATAGATTGCTCCATGTAGTTCATCTAACAATTCATCAATGACGGGAATGGGAAACTTATATTTAAAAGTGATCTTGTTGATCTCTCTATAATATGGACACATACTATTATAACCCTAATTTGCACCAGACATATTTACCTGGCATCAGGCCATCTCAGATTCCTTCTTTGCCAAAACACTATTGAACAACTCTTCTTAAAAACCCCCTTTATAAAGGCCCACATGCCCTGCTCCATTACTGCATGCGTGTACATGTTATCTACCCCAATACAGCCCGCGTGTACCTACAAAAGCATGGAAAAGGGAATGCTACTGACAGAACACATAGTTTTGGGCAAGTTAACTAAACCTTTCAGCCATGCATGACCGGTCATTTGACCAAATACCTAGCTCCTTCTAGCCTATAAAAGAAAGGGTAAGGGTCCCATTTGAAAGGAGGAAAATCATAGTGAAGAGACTATACCCAATTGAGCATTCCCCTTGTCCCAACCTTTATCCATCCTTATGCAAAGAGAAGTATAGAGAAAAGCAGTTGGAGGACAGTTGAAGAGGATCCCAGGACCAGTTTTGAGGAACAGTGTCGACCACATATTGTAAGTTTACTATTGTGAAGATTAATACAAAAAGGAATACTTTCCCATCCTGCCATATCATGTGTTCAAGTTGAATTTTTATCTTATGATATTGTCACAACTAACCCAGCAATTAGTATATGAAATGCATGTTCACAGCTTTTTGTTTGTTCATGTGCGAATGTAGGTCAGCTTTGGGAGGAGGCTTGCAATCAAAGAGTGAGTGAAAGAAAAGGGATTGATGTCAAATGAAGGACTTAAGGTAGAGTCACCAAATCTCATTTACACATTTGTATTTCATGAATGTGGAGTTTTGTGTTGGGAGAATAGGAAAGAGTATAGGCCTTTGAAATGGTCATTTTCTGCATGCATGATTAGAGCCCTTAAATGATAAGTCTGTAGGAGGGATTCCCACCCAAAATAGAATTGGCGACCATACTGGGGATCTCTAGGGTTTTCTGGGAGTCTTTTTGGGTATTTTTAAAAAATTGGTTTCATTACTTGTTTTTAGAGTTTCTGCAAAAGTCTGAGCTAACAGAGATTCTGGTCTTCCATACCAGTTATCTCTATTTCTTTGCTTGGCTGCATTTTTTTTTACGGGACCCACAGAGGTACACACGGAATTTATAAGGCCTACACGTGTGTACCCGTGCCCTACCTTCACACAACCCATGTGTACACACCAGTTGATGAAGTGTCAGTCGCGTGTATGATTTCAGAAGATTTCTTTTAGAGAGGCAGTCATCCTCTCCCCTGTCAGAAGTGATCCTTCTCAAGGGTTTTCTGGAACTCATTTTGGGATCTGTGTTTGCATTTTTATAGCTTAGGTTCCACCTCAGATTGGTTTTGTTCTATGAAATTTTCCTTGAATTGTTTTCTTTTTTCTAACAAAGTAAGTTTCTGAGTCTTAAAGAGATTCTAGTTCTCAATACCAGTAGTCTCTACTAGTTCTTGATTGCTTGTCTTTTCATTTTTTAAGAGTTTCAGAAGTACACGCAGCCTGCATAAGGTCTGCACGCGTGTACATGCACCCTAACGTTACATAGCTTGGGTGCACACGCTGGTTGTTGAACTGTCAGCAACGTGCCTGTGGAGAAAAAAATTTGTTTAAGAAGAGGCAGTCATCCTTTTCTTTGACAAGAGTTTATACCTCTCAGGTTTTTTGGTCTCTGTCATAGCGGTCAGTAACTTAGGTTTGATCACAACAATAGCTTTCTTTTTCATTAAGAGGTTTTCCTCAAAATTTTCCTTTTATAGGGTTTTTAGACAAGTGTGAGAGTCCATTTTAATATGTTTGTGTGACTCTTTTCGATCTGCACTTAGGCCAGAAGTTTGGTCTTTACTTGTCGATATTTTTCCTTTTTGCTTTGTGAGCATTCAAATAAAAAAAAAAACTTATATTTCTTTGTTTGGTTAAGTAGTTATTGGTTTGCATTAATAACCAGAAAATTTTTTCTTTCATAAGTTCTTGGTTGTTTACTTAGGACAATAAGTAGCTCGTAGTCGAGCAAAATCATGTTTTGAGTTTGTTGTTCATAGATCTTGGAAAAAAAATTAGTTTGAAAAGTTGATTAAGAATTGTGTCAAGAAGAAGTTATTTTGTTTCCAGCTTTCTGTTTATTTTTCTTTCATCTCTAAAACATCATTAGTTTCACTTTCATAACCTTTGACTTAAGACAAGCCATAAAAAATTAACGATTAATTAAAATCAACTAGACTTTATGTTTGTAGGGTCCTTCAATTAGTCTAGGATAGAGCCTTGATTTAGGTTGGAGAGGAAACTCTTCAAGGCTGCAAAACATACATAAGAGTATGTTCTAGGGAGTGTTAAAAGTCCAGTATCGTGAAAGTTATTTGGGACCCCCTCTAACACAAGGGATAAACACGAGGTCACGTGCGGAGCGGAGATAACCCCTCCAAAGCCAAACCAATCGTAGTGGAGAACACATATAGAGGGCTTGTCTTGGGATTCTGTTGATTGCATTTTCCATGGAGCTTAGTGGGTCTTGAATCCATTTGAGGTCCTCAGTTGTCTTCCATACCACTTGATTTCGATACCCTTGACAGGTTTCGGGCTCAATACCCTGCTCATTGTGGTCTACCTGACTGTCGATTGTACCCACCTGGTGACTGTTTGCGCACTGGAAACCTAGTTGCCTATCTTTTCTAGAGACATACACAGGTGACTGCGGGGGTATACCGCGGTACCTAGGATAGACATCGGGCCACACTTTGTAGAGTATACCTGGAGGGTGCTTTCGTGTTCGAGTTTCACTTACACCGGTAATTTTCTCTAGTGTTGGTTGTTGTAACTGTTCTTCCAACTAATTTAGTGTTTGCTTGTTTTATCTTGTAGGGTCTTTTTTCTATTGTATGTTTTTTTTGAACGAATAGAAATCCCTAATGTGTCTTTGATCTTCTCACATAGTGGAGGATCATGAGCTCTGTCGGTCATGAAGTCTTCTTGGCCTACCACCGGTTACACTGGAGCCACCCCCACCACCACTAAGGAAAAATCTCGACCAACAAGGGTATTTTGAAGCGACCAGGTCATAGAAAAATGTGCCCGACAAACATTCGGAGGAACCAACTATTTCAGACCTTGGAGCGGAAGCTCTCGATCCACCTGAAACTCCAACCACTGATATTTCGGCACCCATCATCGTACATATTTATCCTTATAGGTGCTAGACAGTTTCACGCGTAGCAATGGAAACAAATGTTGCCACTTCTTCTGGAAATTCTTCTATTCCCACTACGGCTGTCACCACAGGGGGTGTTCCACCTCCTAACCCACCGTCTCCAGTTCGATACACCATGGTATCGACTACCTCTACCTCGATAAGTGGTCTGATCTTGTATTTGGTGGCGGGCACTGCTCCTTTCACACAGAGTGCGGCAGGCCCTCCGTTCTCATACGGGATGCCTAGCTCAGGTACAAGTCATGTACTATCCTACTCCACTTTACAGACTTTAGGTCTGGAGGCAGGGAGCTCTAACGCTCCTCTGCAAGGGCCCATGGGGGGAACTTTAGCTCCCTTTAACTCTTTCCCTTACGAGGGAGTTCATATACCTCCTTCGTCCCCTTTGCTTGGTGGTACCCACCAGCAATCCGTCGGGCCAAAAACACACCATAGTTCACTTGGAGTAGGGATTCAAGGACCACCTTCTCATAATATGTCGGTAGGGTCGACACCGTTTTCTTTGTTCGGTGCATTTGGTAACAATTCTTTCTTGTCAGCTGCTTTCTCGTCTGGGGGAAACCCCGGTTATGGTCAACCTAATCCTATGTAGGGTACTATTCCTACATAAGGGGGAAACTTAGGAACTTCTTCCGCATCACAACCTTTTAATTCTTGGAAAGGATCGGTTCCCTCGTCAGGAATGTCGATCTAGGGAAAAAAATTTCATAACCAATGGAACCCCAGGAAAGGTGCAATACCTATGCCCATGGGATTGGCATGGGGAAACCCTTCCTGAAGTCCTCCGAATGCAATGCACACCCAACCATCTACGTCCTATTTCGGGAATCAGTGGATGATGTCTCCTCAAATGAAAAATCTGTATGCTAGTCATGGCCATGGTTTTTACCATAACCCTAGCCAGCAACCCAACTTTTCCTGGCAACCTGGTGCCAATCAAACTCCAGGCCCATTTTTCCATGGTTATCATCAATAACAACCAAAACTACCTTTCTTGGCAACCTTACATTTTCCAGACTTGACAAGGTTGTTGAATGACCCCATCTGTCACGATCCACATTGGCCACCTATGCCGACGAAATTTCCTTCGGACATACCAAAGTCGAAGCCAAGCCTAACAAATATCCAGGAGATCATGTGACCACCTTCCATCTTTGGTGCTCGTCTAATTCATTGAAAGGTGACTCCATACAATTGTGATTGTTTCAACACACTCTCATTAGGAGTGTTGTGAAATGGTACATCGAGCTCAACCACTCGAGATATTCTTCCTTCGGCAAATTGGAAATGGCGTTCCTAAATCATTTTCAATTGCCTATGATATATGATGTCGGCATAGAATTGCTGGCCAATTTTGAACAAACAAAAGCGGACCATATCTTTGATCACATCCAATAATGGAAACACCGGAAGAGTTTGATTAAGGTACCATTCCCACCAGAATTCCTGCTTGAGTGGTTCCTTAAGTATTTGGTCCCACAGCTATCCAAAGACATTGCAATGTCAGGAGTGTTTTCTGAAGAAGATGCCATCATGAGAGCTCAATAGCTTGAGCTAATTTATTCTCACCCTGTTTTACTGTAAGATATGTTTTCGGATGCACCATGATCCATACTTGATAAAACCAGACAAAGAGATGGACCACATGTCGATGGTATTGTAGGTTAAACACAAATAAAGCTCGTTGAAAAACTGACAAAAAAATTGCAACAATTGTCTAGACAACACACAGCATCCAGCCAAACTACTGTTTCGGCTGCTCCCCCTACCCAAACGTCGGATGTACACAGTGTGCAATTGACAAATCCGATGGCCACCCAGCAGCTTGGTGGAAAGAAAAAACAACGTAAGAAGGGTAAGGGGGATAAGAAACCCATTAATAATGCTGGCGACAGAAACACCGAGAAATGGAAGGTGAAGTATCTGTGTAACTTGTGCGCAGAAGACCACCCGACCCACCAGTGCCCTCGGCTTGCAGAGGCCCAAAAGGTTGTGTCACAGAAGCAACCTATTGTGTTAACGAATCCCTTTCAACATGGGAAAAACCTAACCCAAGCCTCTACAAGTGCGGAAGGGGTCAGTCAAGGACCCTCTCCATCTTCGAATAATCCTGCATCCACGAATGTGTATTTGATGAAAGGTGATGCTTTTATATCGACTAGAGCACATGACTACAGTAAGCCAAGAACCTCTGAGAAAGATAAAGAAGTTGAAATCCCATCTCTTCCTCTCCAGATCGAGAAGACTTTGGGTGAAACAATGACACGCATCCCAAAAGGTGCATTCAAGAAATATTCTCACAACCCAAACGCAAGGGCCACCTAGAACTATTCTGTGGTGGAGGATTTGTCTCAAACCCCTTGTGCGATGTCTTCTTTGGAGTTCCTCCAAAGCTGCCCTTCCCAAAGGAAAGATTTGTTAGCCGCTTTAGGATCTGTCGAGACTTGTAATCTAGGTACAATCATACTGGATACAACCGACTTAAAACCTTGTCTCCCTTACCATGTAGCATTTCAGATAGTAGTGGCTTACCCCATGAAAACTTTTACTCATAACACTTTTTGCACAGTGGTTGATGAGGGCGCCTCAACATGCGTCATGTCGTTGGCGTGTTGGAAGGCCATTGGCCAGCCCGTTTTGTCTCCATCACCTACTCTTCTTACCACTTTCGACAGTCGTTTGTTCCAACCACATGGTATCATCCCCTCTTTCCCCATGCAGTTAGGAGGGAATACCATGTGCGTCGAGGTAGAAGTAGTCGACGCATCCATAGACTACAATCTCTTGTTAGGTAGGAGTTAGACCTATGCCATGTAGACAGTGGTCACTATAGTTTTTTGGGTCTTTTTGTTTCCACATGAGGACCAGATCATGACCATTGATCAATTGTCCTTCTCCTGACCTGACCCTTCATTGGGGGCATCCGCGGTCCCAATGATTGATAATCCTCAACCGGGCATCGTCAACATAGGGGTTGGTTTGTGCCCACCTTTGATGGGTACTTTCGATTACCCGCCTCCTCAAGGCGATGTCAAATTCATATCAGACCACCATAAGGTTGAGATTTTCCAAGTTTCATCGTTTTTCATGACTTACTTCAACGATCTGTGGATTCTTCCTTCCCCATCAGCCATGATGGAAGGGACAGGGCACCATGGTATGTCCATGCCCTTGCCCGCGGTAGAAGCAGCGTACTCTTTAGTCCAACAAGCTTCAGTCGACATCGATCCAACTCCTGCACAAGAGTTAGATCTGATTCCAAAGCCTATTTGGGCTCAAGGTTCCCTCACGGATACCAATTCGTTAGACTTATTCTTTCCCTCAAACGAAGCAATCATTGAAGTAATGACTAGTCCGTAAAAACCCTGGGACGATCTCCATCACATATCATACTTCCTCCCAGAGTTAAGCAGAATTGAAGTAGGGGAATTCACATTGACTATGACTGGAGATAGGTCTTGTCCTATCAATCCCTTGGCTACACATGAGGTTTACGCCGAGGGTAATATGGAAACTATCACTGAAATATACCGATTAATATCTCCAGAACCCCTGGTGTCATGGAGAATGTTTTTGTTGGAGCTGATTGTTCCCCCGAAGAGATTCAAATCTACACAGACTTATTTAAATATTTCCACGTCATTTTTTCCTGGTCTTACGAGGAAATGCCAGGCATTGATCCAAAAATAGTTGAGCATGAAATCACAACTTATCCTGATGCCAAGCCAGTTCGGCAGAAGCTTTATCCAGTTAATCCCAGGAAAGAAACAACTATTAAGGTTGAAGTAGAAAACTTGCTCAAAGCAAGTTTTATCTATCCTATCCATTTGACCCAATGGGTGTCAAATCCTGTGCCAATCAACATGAAATAGGGCACAATTTGCGTATGTACAGATTTTCATGATTTCAACAAAGCCTGTCCAAAAGATAATTTTACCACACCATTCATTGACCAGATAGTCGATGAATGCATCGGTTGTGAGGATTTGTATTTCATGGATGGTTTTTCAAGATATAATCAGATACAGATCAAACCTGAAGACTAGCACAAAATATCTTTCATATGTCCATGGGGTACATTTGCCTATCATAAGATGCCTTTTGGTCTCAAAAATGCTGGAGCTACCTTCGAGCGGGCCATGTCTTTTGATTTCCATGATCTCAAGCATATAGTCGAATCCTATTTAGATGATTTAGCATCATAATCTCGCAAGAGAACAGATCATCCCACACACCTCCGACTTATCTTTGAGTGATGTCCTTACTTCCAGATTCGCTTGAATCCAATCAAATTCAGATTTTGCGTAACGTCAGGACAACTTCTCGGTTTCATAGTCTCAACAATAGGGATCATGGTCGATCCTCTCAAGGTGGAGGCAATACTTCAGTTGCCTCCCCCGCGTACAATCCTTCAGCTTCAAAGTTTACAGGGAAAAGCGAATTTTTTGAGGCGTTTCATAGCCAACTATGCCGAGATCACAAAGGGCTTTATGTGTTTGATAAAGAAATACGTCCCTTTTCATTGGGATGAAGCTGCTCAACACTCTTTCAATGCATTGAAACATGCCCTCATGACTGCCCCTCTGCTCCGGCCACCTAATCATAACAAAGATTTCTTATTGTACTTGGCTACAGTAGAGTCGACTATTGGTATGGTCTTAGTTTAGGAGGATGAATTCCTCTCAGAATATGTGATTTATTACCTGATTCAAGGCCTGGTTGGACCGGAACTCAATTATTCCCATATTTAAAAACTGGCGTTGGCAGTCGTTCATGTTGTTCAACGGTTCCGTCATTATATTTTGTTTCGCAATACCACCATCATTGCCATTGTGAATCCATTTCAATACGTATTAACATGATGCGTCATTGGAGGGAAAATAAGTTGATGGATATTTGTCCTCCAGGAATTTGACTTAGATTTTGTTTCGGCAAAATCCAAAAAGCCATTCGTCTTTGCAAAACTCATCTCAGAACTTCCAGTTGAATCCGGTGAGGTTATGCCCGAAGAGTCACCTATTAGAGGAGACATGTTTTTTATTGCATCTTCGGATCAATGGTATGGAGATATACTTGTCTATCTCCATACTTTGAAGTGCCCCACCTCTTCTTCTCATGATGAGCATCGTCGTATACACCATCAGGCTAAGAACTATCTCATACTCGACGACACTTTGTATCGTCGAGGTGTAGATTTCATCCTTCGTCGATGTCTCACTCATGAATAAGAAGTTATCATGCTTAATGAATACCATACTAGAGCATGTGGTGGTCATTTTTCGGGGTTGGAAACAACCCAAAAGATTTTACGAGCCGGTTACTTCTGGCCAACGTTAATCAAAGATTGTATCGAATCAGTCAAGAAGTGCCACCCGTGTCGGATCTTCTCTCGGAATATGAGGGCACATCCCACTCCCATGTTTCCTATCATCACAGTTGGTCCCTTCACCCAGTGGGGTATTGATTACACTACATGCAACCCTCCTTCAGAAAGGGGGTGTTGTTATATCATTGTATCCGTAGACTACTTCACAAAGTGGGTCAAAGCTATGCCAACGTGTAAATATGATGGAGAGACTACAACTCTCTTTTTGTTCAACCAGATAATCGCAAGGTTCGGTGTCCTGAGAGAGATTGTCACTGACCATGGCAGTCACTTTCAGAACCAAATGATGACTGAATTAACATCAAAGCTTGGGTTGCAAAAAGAACATTTGTCACCCTACTACCCCCAAGCGAATGGTCAGGTGGAAGCTGTAAATAAATCTCTTAAGACCATCCTACAGCGAACGATCAATTCAGCCAAGTCAAATTGGCATTTGATGTTATACTCGTCATTATGGTCTTACCGAACATCTTTTAAGACTACAACCGGTTTCTCACCTTTTCAAATCGTTTACGGGCTAGAAGTAGTCTTGCCTATAAAATTTCGGATCTCATCCCTAAAGTTGGCAGTACAGTTATTGCCAGAAACTTCTCCACTTGAAGAGTAGTTATTATACCTTGAGCAATGTCGTGATGCAGCCCTAGCCAACGAGGCTCACAAACAAAAAGTCAAGTGTCAGTATGATCGGTTCGTTTGTCCTCGTATTTTCTCTTAAGGAAACCTTGTCCTGGTCTATGACCAGGATAAGGACTCCCTGGGTGCAGGAAAATTCAAACCCATGCGGTTCATACCTTTCATCGTAAAAGAGGTTCCAAAAAAGGGCGCTTATCGGCTGGTAGACTTTGAGGGAAATTCTTTGGCGAAGCCTAGAAATGGGCTCTACCTCAAGAAGTATTACTCATAGGTAGGTCACCTTGGGTAACTTTTTGTAACATATGTATAGTCTTTGTACTATTACTTTCTGGTTTCTTTTGGTTTTATGGATGTGTCATTTTTGATGTTATCTTGTATCACTATGGCAGATGTCAAGTGAATCAGAGGTGTTCGTTAGGTACGCAGACGGCGCTAGCCGACACACTCGAAGGCTTGCCTCCGTAGCTTGGGTAATTTTTACACCTCAGGGCCAGTTATTATCTCCAGGAGGTATATGTTTAGGAGACATCACAAACAATGTCACCGAATATAGTGCAGTTATTGAGTTGCTTCGTGATGCTCTTTCATTTGGTATCTCTCACCTCTGGGTCTATTTAGACGCTCAGCTGGTTGTGTCTCAGTTAAATAGAGTCTACCATATTCATGAACCTACTTTACAATGACGATTCCTTAGGGTACGTCTCTTATAACGAAGCTTTGATTATATTACATATTTTCATGTTCCTAGGAGATTAAATCAAGTCATAGATACTCTAGCTAATCAAATCTTAGATTGTCATCTCACACGCATATAAGAAAGATATACACATGCACATGTAAATACATTTTTTAAGGCAAATATAATCCATAAGACATAAAAAGACATAAAAATCCATATATAATATCAAAATCATAAGAGTACATAGGTGGGTGCAAGCGCCTCAAAAATATGACCAGTAATGAGTCATGGGGCTTATGCCCTCAAAACATATACAAGTAGTGCCCTCGGCACATGAAAAGTACAACGTAACTAAGGATGGGGCTTGTGGGTCCTGTTGTAATAATCAACGGCGTTTGACAAATGCCAAAAAATCTAGACCCATGTCCATGGCGCCCCCACTACGTGAGGCTACATAGATGGTGGAAAATCCTCAATCTCTGCCATGGGGACTGTGCGAGTGAGCGAGGTAAAAATTTTCTCTACTCGTCTCAAAACCCTCTCAGTATCACCAGCTAGAAGCTCTCCTGCTGCTGTTGGTCCCCCTGTGGCAGCGGGTGCGTCCCCTATCCGAGGACATCGCCTGTTCCTCTCATAATCCATTGGTTTCACTGACCCCACATCTACACATAACAGACACATATATGTCAAGTGCTCTGGTATAAAAAAATGATATATATAAAAAGAAACATAAAAATTACATATGTTTAACAAAACAAAAAAAAAGACAAAAACAAGCTTACCCATCTCTCCTCGCTCCTCATCAGGAGGTACCGGTATCTCAGGATCTCTCGAGAAATCAATCCCAGCATAAGGGTAATCCTCTATGACTGGGATTTGTCATGAAAACCAAGCAAAAAAGTTGTCATCAAAGGACTCATTGGTCCTTCCTCCCCCCTATCATTCCAGCAACACCACCCATCTGCATATCGCGGGAAGAGAGGCATGATGCCCTCGTACCACCTCTCGAGGGCTGAAAATGGGCACTCTTTCAAAGAAGAAAGAGAAAAGAATCGTTCCAAACCTAAAGTTCCTCTGAGTCCGCAACCGGTAGTCTATTAGTTGCCTCTTCATACAATCTAGTAATGTGGTGCTCCAATCAAAAATCTGGGAATTTAAGCATTGAACTGCACAGTTCATCTGTGCACGGGACACCTGATGCAAAGCTGCAGACCTAGTAATCTTCTCGATAAGCAACATGATCGCCTGCAGTGCTAAGTCTGAGCTCTTGTTTATCGGCACTTGCGAGCTTGTCCGGTCTATACCCTCCTCACAATGGAGTCCAATCAACTCTAATATATTGTGAGGCCCAAAGGGAAATGTACGGAAGTTGACTGGTTCCCCTCTCCTAGAGAGGCCAGTCAGAAAGTATATATCCTCTGTCGTTGGAACCAATGACTACCCCTCTAGCATAAAGGCCTCTATGTTGGGATGCCAATAGTCAACCAAGGCATTCAGTAGCCTAGGTTGTGCTTGCATGAAATGACACAGAAAAAATTTCAACAATCCACATTGCATTAACGCAACAACAACATTAGGGTCTTCCCCAACCAACGCACTAATATCCTCATGCTCTCTTTCTCTCCAGTGAACATACATCTGTCACATGGGAAAAGTTTAAGAGGGTTAACTCTTTCTTTTTAAAAAAAAATTGCATTAAATGGAGGGTCCACGCAGGTTGTTTTGATGTCAATTACATGTACACGTAGTCTACCATAAGACAGAGCGAGTGTACACGCGAGCTGTCATAGGACAACCCACGTGGACGTAGGGACAACCTTTTGAAGGTCGACGCCCCCCAAAAAAATGAAACTAAATGCCTAAATAAAGAATTAGATTGCAAGATGAGGTAGTTTATAATTACTTGGTCCAAGCAGATGGTTATTTTGTCCATCGAGGCTCCCAGAATCAATTATTTTCACAAAGGGGCAGTTTTGGCTTTTAGTCAATTTCTAAATTAACAATGGTGATAATGAGTTGCCAACTTCTATTTATAGAGGTTTTGGCCTCTTTTTGTCAATTTTCGGACCCTTTTGTCATTTTTTCTAAACTAAAAATCATTTAATATGGTTCAAGAGTCTTCTTTGGATGATCATGGGAAGTATTTCTTTGGGTATTGGGAAAAAAAATTTAGATTTGGGGCGTTTTGATGGTCCATTGGTAAAAAGTCATTTTTTCCAACTCCTTGCATTTAAGTCAGGATTACACCTCCACTTTCTGCATCTCGTTGTCTTTTCCTCTTTGCCATAGGATCGATCCCACCAAGTTGTGACACAGAACCATTATTGTTGCTCTAGAAGTGTCATAATTTGGTGGTAGATCTTACCATAACATGGATGCCCTAGGTAGATCCTGGTTTAATTATGGTGTCCATGATGTCACTAACGACTATAGGCTCGGGAGTCCCTTTTAGTTTTTCCTGATTACAAGTTTGAGCCTCATTTGCATGATTCCTTATCACTCTTGACCTCATCCTCGAGACTCCCAAAACATAATGGGTCTTCTTTTAAGCCCTTTTCAGACCCTTTAAACATGAAAAGATTGTCGAGCAATCTTGTGGCCTTTCACGCTCGTTAAACTGAAATTTGAAGTCACGTCTATCCGACAGTATTTTACCCCTTTTTTGGTCTGGATGGTCAACTGTACGAACAAAGGTATACTCTAAAGGCCTCGGATATCTAGAAGAGTACCCTTAGGTATAATTTTAACCCTTTTTCGGGCCTGAGGGACTAAATTTATGAAAAAGGAACCCCCACGGAGTCCATAGTTAAGCTCTTTTCAGACTCCCTAAAATTGAAAAGATCGTCGAGTGACCTTATTCTTTCACACTCGTTAAAATGGTCCAAAAGAACATTCCTAACGGAGTCCATAGTTAAGATTTTTTCAGAGTCCTTAAAAATGATAAAATTGTTGAGTGATCTTGTCTTTATCACACTCATTAAAATGGTTTTGAATAGACATCTTGTCAGTGCTAGTTTACCCCTTTTTCGAACCGACTAGACTACCTCAAAAAAGGTACCCCATCGGAGTCTCCTTTTACATTTTTTCAGACTCTCTAAATATGAAAAACCGCCGAGCTTACCTTCTCTGGGCTTGTTAAACTTACATCGAAGGACATTACCATTGTGTGTCTTATTAATCGCATTTGCATACCCACGTCTTTGGCCTAATGTCGTCTCCATGTTGCTCTCAATCGAACCATCTGAAACATACCTTATATGCAAGCCCTGTAGCACTTTGCCTTTGTGTCTTGACACCTTTGGCCCCATGAGGGATTTTTTCCGAGTGTCCTTGCTTTGAACATCAGTCTTGTCCTTGCACCTCAAAATCATATGTTTGCGACACTCATTCCTCCTTTGTAACATAGCATTCTTTTATTCTTCTTCCAAAATTATTGAAAAAGACAAAAAAAAAATCAAATATACCCCAAAAAGAGGAAGGGAAAAGTATTTTCTTTTTATTGGCAGCACAATGAGTTGCCCTTGGACAAAGAACATCCTTCCATTTTTTCTTCAAGCTCTGGTATTTAATATGACCTTAGGAAGTTGTTCTCGCTACATAGAGCTATGTCCTCCTCAGTTAGGTTATTCTTCCAAACATATGGATATTTTGTGTCGCCTCCTGGCTCGTGAACTTATGTCAATGCCATGTTGCATGAGTCTCATTATTTGTCATGCTATTTTCCAAGGGAAGTTTTTACCAAGCCTGAGTCGTCCCCTCTACAGTTTGTCTCTTGCCCTCATGCCCAGCCATCCCAAAAGTCCAGTCAAGTCTTTGTTTGAAATCAATGAAACCTTTAGTCTGATCATCAAATATTCTCTAGTCCATGACCGACGAGTCACCGAAGACCTCTGGGTAGTGAAGTTGTACACTCATATTACACTCCTACCCGAGTTTTGAATATTTTGAAGTTGTTTCTCGATATCTGAAGACCTCATCTCCAACCATCAGGCCTTATCAGCTTCTAGAAGATGGATACTATACATGTATATCTTTTTTATGTTGAGATGTAGATCCATTGTGTATTGCTTGCGGTTACACTTATATAGTTATATGACATGGATCTACAGTGTATTTGATTGGTAGCCATGATTTTATTTCATCTCGAGCATGGGTATGTCTGCCTCGAGGAGACAATTTTTATTTTTGCAGATGGCACCTCCTGAATTCTAGTCCCTGGGCTCACCGATTTGGTACGTTGATAAAGATTGATAATGTATTTCTTACATCAGATGTTCTTCTGACCTCACACATTAGGGGGCATATGTTATAACCCTAATTTTCACCAGACATACTTACCTGGCATTAGGCCATCTCAGATTCCTTCTTTTCCAAAACACTACTAAACAACTCTTCTTAAAAACCCCCTTTATAAAGGCCCACGCGCCCTACTCCATTACTGCACGCGTGTACACGCAGCTTCCCCAATACAGCCCGTGTGTACCTACAAAAGCATGGAAAAAGGAAATTTGTTGGTGGAACACATAGTTTTGGGCAAGTTAACTAAACCTTTCAGCCATGCATGGCCGGTCATTCGACCAAATACCTAGCTCCTTCTAGCCTATAAAATAAAGGGTAAGGGTCCCATTTGAAAGGAGGAAAATCATAGTAAAGAGACAATACCCAATTGAGCATTCCCCTTGTCCCAACCTTTAGCCATCCTTGTGCAAAAGGAAGTATAGAGAAAAGAAGTTGGAGGACAGTTGAAGAGGAGCCCAGGACCAGTTTTGAGGAGCAGTGCCGACCACATATTGTAAGTTTAATCTTGTGAAGATTAATACAAAAAGGAATACTTTTCCTGTCCCACCATATCATGTGTTCGAGTTGAATGTTTATCTTATGATATTATCACAACTAACCCAGCAATTAGTATATGAAATGCATGTTCGCATATTTTTGTTTGTTCATGTGTGAATGCAAGTCAGTTTTGGGAGGAGGCTTGCAATAAAAGAGTGAGTGAAAGAAAAGGGATCGACGTCAAACGAAGGACTTAAGGTAGAGTCATTGAATCTCATTTACACCTTTGTATTGCATGAATGTGGGGTTTTGTGTTGGGAGAATAGGAAAGAGTAGAGGCCTTTGAAATGGTCATTTTCTACATGCATGATAAGATCCCTTAAATGCTAAGTCCATAGGAGGGATTCCCACCCACATACACCATGAGCCATCTTTCTTGAATACCATTACCACCGGTGCAGAGTAAGAACTTTGGCTAGGTCTAATAATGCCAGCCTCTAACATTTCTTCAACCATGCGCTCAATTTCACTCTTCTAGGCATTCTTGAATTATTGGCCACCTGGGTGGCAGTAGGAACCTTGGCTAGGTCTAATAATGCCACTTCTAACATTTCTTCAACCATGTCAATTTCACTCTTCTAGGCATAAGGGTATCTTAAGGCCGATGTTAGGAGGAACACTCCAAGAATTAGGTTAATATCATTATCATGATTTCGAGGGTGGAAGACCTTTGGGAATCTTCAAATACTCTAGAATGCTTATCAATGATCCTCGAGATCTAGAAAAATAGATGTATTTAGATGTTTTGAACATCTAGTGAGCATAGCTGCAATAACCCCTGGATGCCCATTTTTCAATAATTTTGTCATGTCATTAGAGCTTATCACCTATCTACTTCCTGATACCTCTTAACTCAATTATTTTCCAATGAAAATTTTCATGAAAGTTCTTGAAAATAAAGCCATTGTTCCTAATGATTGTAACCATTGGATTCCAAGTGCCAACATCAACACCACCCATGGGTATAGAAATCATTGGGCTATTATTCATTACATATTCCCCATAGTAAGATTGATCTTATTGAATTTTCTCCTCAGAAATTGATATAGTTCCTCCATCTACAATCATTACTTGAAACTATGGTGTTGGATATACAAAGCACTACAGAGCTTTGGCTAATGAGTAGTGAATGAAATTATGAGTAATGAATTAGGACTATTACCTTTTCTTTGATATATCCTCCAATATTGAGGGTTTGAGGAGTGCTAATTCTAGCCAATGCATTACACGATATCGTGGGAGTCAACTCTTCAGATGAAATTGCTTCTACGTTTTCATCTTGATATGGTTCTTGTTCATTTTCGTGTTCTTCTTCCTCTTCACAATCTATGTAGAATAATTTCTTCTCACCACACTTATGTCCCTTACTGTACTTGATGTCACAATTAAATAATAAACCTTTTGATTTTCTTTCCTCCAATTGTTGAGGTGTCAACCTTGTAGGTTGAGGTGTTTTAGAAGAAGGATCATTATTCTCTCTACAGATGTTAGGATTGGTCCTTCTAGTATCCATATCCATATTTTTACTTTCAACATTTCTTGCCACCCTAAATGAATTCTCCAATGATTTGGGTTCCCAAAGGAAAACATCATGTTGAATGTTATCCCTTAAAGTTCATATGAATACATCAATCAAGTGCTCATATGGAATATTTATTACCTTTATATTCAATCTTTGGAATTTCTCAATGTGCTCTGTAACTGAATCCTTTTGCTTGAGATTTATCAATTGGCTAAAGAAGATATTGCTCCTTGTATCCTCATAGTGTTCTATCATTTCTTCCGTGAAAATTGTCCAAGTGATGAGTGATTTTCCAGAACAAAGCCATCGATACCATACAAATTGATTGGGTTCTAAATACACAAAAGCAATGTGTACCTTTTGTGTATGTGGCACATTATGTAGATCAAAGAATTGCTCCATCTGAAGTATCCATGTGATAGGGTCCTTGCCATCAAACTTCCTCATATCTATCTTAGGAACATGGTTGGTATTCAACCCAAAGTTGGAGTTTATCCATTCTTGATTCACCTTCCTTGTGTCCTCATCATGAATTTCATGGGATACATGTTCACTTTCAGGTGTCCTCTCTATTACGAAATTTTTCAATCCTTCCATGATCTCCTCTTCTAAACCATCCATCTTAGTATTTATTGCCTCCAACTTAGCTTCCATCTCTTGTAGTTCATATTTTGTTACTATCTTCTTTTGTAAATAATTTATGTCCCTACTCATTAGTTCACCTTCATCAAGAGTCCAAGTAAGATTGTCTAGAGGCTTATTTGGTGTAGAAGTTCCCTTTTTTGGTGGCATGTTGGCCAAGTATCACTTTAAACCTTGATTTTGAGGTGGTTCTACTAGACAATATTCCTTTTATTGTATCTCCAAAATTTCGACCCTTCTAAGTATGAAATTAAATTTTTTGTAGGTCTATGATATTTCTTCTCTGCAATGCCACAGTTCTGATCAAAATTGGATGTGCCAAGTCGAATTTACGGTAACTTCCCCAGAACTTGTTGTTTTTATTCCTTTCTAGGAGATGTCACTTGTATAGCGTGCCCCGCAAAAAATAATTGATATAAATTCTGAAATGTGTACCAGAACTACTAGTGTCTATCCACTATCCAATGCAACTAGTCTCACTCAATCTGGATACTCTAGGAAGAAGTTATGATTGTTTTACCCGGAACACCTACTTGAGACTAGTCAATAGGACTAGTCAGATACCCTATATTCCACAGGGTGTATCTACAAATTTAAGATGAACCAAAAGTTGAAATTGTTACCACATATACCTTACTAATTTATGTGAATAGACTCCAGAATTCAGGGTCTAAAACGTTACAGAAAAAAATTTATAGCGAAAATTCCACAATGTCTCATTCAGGATGATTCCAGAACCCTATCTTAGAAAGGTTGTATCTCTGAAATTGTAAGGCCTCGTGAGCTAAAATTTTAACCCAACATAACTTGATCCATATACTAAATATCCTCCAAGTTGTTCCTTCTGAATAGTTGTAGAAAACAAGTTATAGTGAAAATTCCAAGGTGTCTCAGATGTAGCAGTGAAACCCTAAGACCTTGAGCTCTAATACCATATGTTAGGAACCAAATATCAATATATCATAGAAAAACATCAGAATAAGTACTCAACGCCTTGAAAAAGAGAGAAATTCATATAATAAGCCTCTTTGAGGGGGAAACCTCCTTATTCCCACATAAATGTTCAACTACAAGATGATTCCAAATGAAAATGTCTCCTTGGTATATATAGGAGACTAGGAGGTATAATTACAACTAATGGATTAAATCCGACATAAATAAAATAACAGTACTAATGTAATATGCACCAATTAATGGGTAATGAGCCACTATTTATGGCTTAACACCTTCAGACATTCCAAAATTCTAAGGAAAGACTAGTGAGGATCCAGGTGATCACATCACTACTTTTCATCTATGGTTCTCATCTAACTCCCTAAATGACAATTATATTCATTTGAGACTATTTCAATGCACCCTCACTAGGATCGCTGCAAAATGGTACATTGAGCTACCAGGGGGAATGTATGGAACTTTAATTCAGATGGTATTGGTCTTTCTCAAACACTTCCAGTTGTCGGTTCATTATGATGTTGACATAGATCTTTTGTTGGCATTCCGCCAAGATAAAGTCACACATATATCAGACCATGTCCAAGAGTGGCATAGATGGAAGAGGTTGATGAAGTCCTACATTCCTCCAGAGTTTATGTTGGAGTGTTTCCTTAAGTCCTTATTTCCTTATATTTCGAAGGATGTCTCTACATTCGAAGTAACATCTGAGGAAGAAGCCATTTTCAAATCCCAACAATTGGACCTCATATATACTCAATCTGGGATGCTCTATGAGATTTTTCCTAATGCACCACGGTCAAATTACGATCCTAGACAAAATCTTGGGCCTCATGCCAATGGAATCATAGGAAATGCAAATGATAAGTCTAAAGACTTGGTGATGAACCAGTTGAAATATTTATCTCCAAGCCATCATGTAGTAGGACAAGCTTCGGCTTCTTCCTCCACCCCCACCTAGTCGAAAGATGTGCATTATGTATAGTCATCGACTAACCCAAATGGTAACCAAAAACCAGGAGGGAATAAAAAGAAAGGATGAGGTAACAATCATAAGGGTGGGAAAAATAATAATAAAGCCAAGGATGACACTAACAATGATAGATTGAATAATAATGTTGGTGAGGACAAGAAAGAAAATATGAAGGTGAAGTTTTCTTGTAAACTTTGTAAATATGATCACCTTATCCACCTATGCCCCAAAATTGAGGAAGCCTCGAGGCTCTTATCATAGCCACCCACTGTGTCGACAAACCCGTTTCCACATAATCAACATGTGGCCTTAGGTACCTCCAACATCAAAAATGCATTGAGCGGGATTCACAACCCCTTAGAACATGAAGGTGGCCATCTATGTGTCAATATGGTCAAGTCTCACATTGATGTAGCCACTCAATATCGTGATTATAGTTCTTCATAGACTATTATAGGTCCAGAGTCTCCCCCTCCCATAGATACACCCTTGCAGATCAAAAAGTTGGAACCTCTACCTCATATTCCGAAAGAAGTACTAAAGCACTCTTCCCACAAACCTAATGCCAGAGCCACCCATAAATATTCAATTTTCGAATATCTGGTCCAAACCTCTTATGCGATGTTAGATTTGGAGGTGCTCTATATGTTTCCTTCACAGAGGAATACATTTTTATCTTTGTTAGGATCTCTAGACCCGTGTAGCTCAAAATTTATCAAGTTTGGCGTCGTGGATGTTAAGCCTCGCTTGCCTTACCATGTAGCCTTTCAAATCCATGTGGAGTACATGAAAAATTACCATCAAAAGTACTATAATTTATGAATGTGCTACAACATGCGTGATGTCCCTAACCTATTGGAAATTCATTGGCTCTTCAACCCTGTCTCAATATATGACTATGTTGACTGCATTTGATGGGAATTCGTTTCGACCCCACGAAATCCTTCCTGCTTTTTCGATCCATTTAGGTGGGAATACTATGGAGGTTGATGTTGAGGTGGTTGATGTGCCTCTCGACTATAATTTACTACTAGGGAATAATTGGACTTATGCCATGGAATTAGTCGTGTCGTCTATTTTTCATACTTTATGGTTTCCTCATGAAGGGAAGATAGTGATGATTGATCAGTTGTCCTTTGCGCATCCTATTCCTAGTGCATCGGTTGGACCTTCGGTCTCTATGATTGATAATTATCGGCAGGAAAATGAGGATGTTGGTGTCGAAATGTATTCCTCTTTGATGGGTAGCTTTGATTTCATGGCACCAATTCACCATATTTATTCCATTTCTAGTCAGTATTCTTCGTTGATGAGGTTTGTTCCTTTTCGTACTTCGTATTTCAATGACCCTTGGACCCTACCTTCCCTGACTATGTCATACAAGGGCCAGTCACACATTGGGATGGTAATTCCATTGTCAGTAGTAGAGCTTGTGTATTAGGCTATTCTTGACGTTACTGTTGACCCAGATCCTTCCTCCTTGTG
This sequence comes from Picea sitchensis, assembly GCA_010110895.2. Taxonomy (NCBI): domain Eukaryota; kingdom Viridiplantae; phylum Streptophyta; class Pinopsida; order Pinales; family Pinaceae; genus Picea; species Picea sitchensis. The sequence goes on along the minus strand of SNQJ01S0080624.1, from coordinate 18,329 downwards.
GACAGACGAGGTGGATCCTATTTTAGAGCCTGTATGGGCTGCTCAATCATATTTTTCGCATGATTTCCTCGATGATACTTTACCTTTGGATGATTTCATATTAGAGGCCATGTATGGTCCTGATAGGCCTTTGGAAAATATGCAAAATCAATCCTATTTTCTTCGATCACTTGTTAAGAAAGAACATGATGACTTTAGATCTACCTTGAGTGAGATGGTCAGTCATGCCATAGTTCCATTAGATACACATGGTATTTATGCTGAAGGAAACATGGAGAATATTTCTCGTACCATCATGATCGAAATCTCTCGTATTCCTAGTAAAATTGAGAACATATATATCGGTGCGAATGGTTCTCTTGAAGAAATTCAGATCTACACCGATCTCTTCAACCAATTTTGTGATGTTTTCACTTGGTCATATGAAGAGATTCCATGGATTGACCCCAACATTTTTTAACATAATATTAAAACCTATACAGATGTTAAATATGTTTGAAAACATATTAGAGTTTTTAATCCTAGGAAGGCCCATGCTATTAAGGAATAGGTAGAGAATATACTTAATGGCGGTTCCATATACTCAGTTCCTTTGACTGAATGGGTGTCCAATACCGGTCTCGTAAATAAAAAGCAAGGAACCATCCGCGTATGTGTGGATTTTCAAGACCTGAACAAGGCCTTTCCTAAAGATAACTTCCTGAATCCTTTCATAGACAAGATTCTTGACAAGTGTGCGGGAAGCGAAGTCTTTTCTTTTATGGATGGATTTTCATGGTATAATCAAATTCAAATCAAACCTGAGGATCAACATAAGACAATACTTATTTGTCCTTGGGGTACTTTTGCATACCGAAAAATGTCTTTCAGTCTTAAAAATGCCAGAGCAACCTTCCAATGTGCCATAACCTTTTCATTTCACTATCTTAAGCATATTGTCAAATATTACTTACATGATCTCGTTGTTCACTCTCACAAGTGAGTAGATCGCTCCACTCACCTTAGATTAGTATTTTAAATATGTCGTTACTATCGAATTCAATTGAACCCTCACAAGTGCATCTTCTGCATTAGGTCTGGTCGTCTCTTAGGATTCATAGTGTCTAAGCATGGGATCATGGTAGATCCTATGAAGGTTGAGGAAATACTTCGATTTCCTCCCTCGTGCAACATTTAAAAACTTCAAGGTTTATAGGGGAAATCTAAATTCCTACATCGGTTCATATTGAACTATGCCAATTTAAATAAAGGTTTCATGCATATCTTGAAGAAGGAAACTTTGTTTATATGGGATGAGTGAGCCTAGGAATCATTCGATGCTCTTAAGAAAGCTTTGGTATCGACACCTTCGTTGAATCCTCCAAACTATAGTAGAGATTATTTCCTTTTATCGCCATGTCTGAAAGGACGATTGGTATGGTTCTCATTTAGGAGGATGATGAGCCCCATGAGAACATTTTCTACTATCTCAGTCAAAACCTAGTTGGTCATGAACTTAAATACTCTCACGTAGAGAAACTAGCCTTGGTTTTCATACATGCGGTTTAGAGATTATGACATTATATCTTACTTTGCAAAATTACCGTGGTTGCAGATATCAATCCATTTCAATACATCCTCACCAGGAATATCATAGGGGGGAAATACAATAAGTGGATTTTTATTTTGCAATAATTTGATCTCGATTTCACTTCGATGAAGTCTAAGAAATCGCTATTTTTTGTCAACTTGATATTGGACTTCCCTCAACTAGCTGAGGAAATTTTTCATGACGATTCATTTAGGGATGAAAATAATTTCCTTGTCTCATCTTCAGACCCCTGGTATGGAGACATTTTTCATCTATCTTCAAATCTTGAAGCTACCCCAACATCTGTCGATAGACGATCGAAGACGTATACTTCATCAAGATAAAAACTACCTTATTATCGATGACACTCTTTATCGTCGAGGGGTAGATAATGTTTTACGTGATTTCTTGACTCACGAGGAAGTTGAGGTTTTTCTCAATGACTGTCACAGTGGGTAAAGTGGTGGTCATTTATCCGGGCTTGCGACAACCCAAAATATATTGTGAGTTGGTTATTTTTGGTTGTCAATTTTTAAATATTGTGTTGAAGCGGTCAATAAGTGTCACCCTTGTGAGGTGTTCCCTTGAAAAATGCACTCGCACCCAGACCTTATTCACCCATTTGTCACCTTCGGTCCCTTTACCAAGTGGTGGGTATATTTTATGGATTGTAACCTAGCCTCGGCTAGGGGGCACTAGCATATTATCATGGCCATGGATTATTTTACAAAATGGGAAAAGGTCATGCCTACTGTTAAATCCAATGGTAAGACTGCAACATTCTTCATATTCAACCAGATTATAGTCCAGTTCGGAATCCCAATATATATTGTCACTTATCATGGAAGTTACTTTTAGAATGAAATGATGAAAGAGTTAGCATCAAAATTGGGGTTTAATCATGGTCATTGTTGTTATAACCCTAAATTGCACCACACATGCTTACCTGGCATCAGGCCAACTCATATCCCTTCCTTGCCAAATCCATGCTGAGGAACCTCTTTGAAAATCCTTTTGAGTTAAGTCAAACATGCCCTAACTCACTACTGCACGCGTTGGAACGCTGGCAGGCCTACTACTGCACGCGTTGGAACGTTGGCAGGCCTACTATAGCCCGTGTTTACCTAACAAAGCACAAAAAACAGGAAAGTTGTCGATGGGACAAAAATCTATGGGTCAATTAACTAAAACTCCCAGCCATGCATGGCCGAGAGTTCTTCCAAAACCCTATCTCCTTCTAGCCTATAAAAGAAGGGGTAGGGGTACTATTTGGAGGAGGAAAAATATAGCGAAGAAACTCTGCCCAATTGCTGAATCCATTTGTCCCAACCTTTTAGCCTTTCCTCAAGCTTAAGGAGAATTAAAGAAAAGCAGTTGGAGGACAAAGAAGAGGAGGAGCCCAGGATCAGGATTAAGGAACGGTGGTCGGTCTCAACATTGATTGTAAGTTGATTCATCTTGAAAATAATAAAGAATACTTTTCCCGTCCCAATGCATGAGTTATATATGTTTTATTCGATTATGCTTAATCTCTAACTCTCAAGTAGAAAATAGCATGCATGCGTAGTGTTTTGTCTTGATTGCAGGATTGTCTTTGGAAGGAGCAGTGCATTCAAGTGGAAAAAGCACAATGGAGGATCTACACCAACCATCAGTAAAAAGGTTAGTAGGTCTTTTCCATGCTTGTGTGTGAAAAAGGGGTTTTGATTTTTGGGGTGATAGGTTAAAAGTGATTTCTTTAAGGTCATGATCTGCATGCAAGCCTAACCCTAGCTTGCTAGTCCGTAGGGTGTTATTTCCCCACAACAATTGTTCCCCTTACTATCCTTAGGTAAATGGACAAGTAGAGATGGTGAATAAATCTCTCAAGACCATATTGGAAAAAACTATCATCTAGAGTAAATATGACTGGCATTTGATGCTTTACCCTCCACTTTGGGCATACCAAACCACGGTAAATACTTCCACTAGTTTCTCTCCTTTTCAGTTAGTACATGGCGTGGAGTCAATTCTTCCAATTGAATCCAAAATCCCTTCCCTTAAGTTGGAAATTGAGCTCCTACCTCACACATAGAATCTTCAGAAATGCCTCGTGCACCTGGGGTGCTTTGATGAGAAGCGTCGAGATGCCTATACAACTATCAAATCAAATCAACAATGTGTTAAGGTTCGGTACGATAAGTCTGTCTATCCTCGGTAGTACAATGAGGGTGACTTGGTTCTCCTTTATGACAAAGCCAAAGAACTATTGGGGGAAGGTCAGTTCAACCCTATGTGGCACAATCCTTATATCATGTGATGTTTCTTAGAGAAAGGAGCCTACAAATTAGAATATTATTAAGGGAATATGTTAGATGATCCAAAAAATGGGATCTACCTTAAAAGGTATTATGCTTGGGCCCTCAAACTTGGGTGTGACCTTTGTATACTAGTGTATCTTAGTGTATATACTTATTTATATTTTCCTTTGTGTCATCATCTTGCTTATCAAGTTTTCCCTTGGTTGGAATATGTCAACAGAGTCTTTTTTTTACTTTGGATTTGTGGATGGTGCCAGTCGTCATACGCAAAACATGGCTTCCAACTCTTAATTCATTTACTCACCTAAGGGTGAACTGGTGTCTTTAGGTGGCATTCGTCTGGATCCATCAACAAATAATGTGGTTGATTATAGTGCCATTATAGAGCTATTACATGATGCCATTTCACATGATCCATCAATGACTAATATGGTTGAGTATAGCCCCATTATAGAGATATCATGTGGCGCCATCAACGAGACATTGGAAGAGTCGCACCCACACACAAGGTACACCCACCATATGTCACTACATAACCTCTTACAGATCCTCCACTTGCACCATAGGAATCATGTGCGTCAATCGAGATAGGTTCCCCTACATATTCTGTAGCACTCTCTCTACGTCCCCGCCCAATAGCTCATCCTCTGTCGATGTCGTGGGAATCCCTCTGGACGTGACAGACCTACATCTGTGTAAAAAATAAGTTTTTAATACTTGATACCATACAAAAATATTTCCATTTGTTTATTCTTATTGAAAAACATAAAAAAAAATGAAATATATAAAAAAAAATCTTAAGAATATCACCATAGGTGGAACCTAGTGAAAAAGGAATGTCAGGATCCCCTCTGTATTTTGTCCCTCCGTAAGGATAGTCGTCAATGGATATGACCTATTGAAACCACCAAAAAAATACAGTACGAACCCATTTATTAGCAACACAAAACCTCCTAACTACTACTAGAAGTGTCATTATTAAGTGGTAGAGGCTTACCAAACATGGGTGCCCTAGTTAGAACCTTTGTGTCATTTGGTGCCCATGCAGAAGTTATTCCACAGGATCGAGAGTTCCTTATAGTCCCAATATGAGTTTGTGTTTGAACCTCATTTTCTTACTCATAAGTATTATAACCGTTACCTATGGTACCCCCCCAAGTCTTTGTTGATCTCTTTTCCGACTCCCCAAAAAATGAAAATATTTTCGAATGAACTTGTCTCTTTCACACTTGTTAAATGGCTTTGAAAGGAAGTCTATTTGGTATAAGTTTAACCCTTTTCCAAACCAAGTAGAATACTTACGAAAAAGGAAAACTCTAGTCACCATTGGCTAGAAGAGTTCTCCTGGGTATCATTTTATACTTTTTCAGGCCTAGGGGACTAAATCTACGAAAAAAGGACATTTTTTGGAGTTATTTTATAATTTCATTCCATCATCCTGCTTGCATTATTGAGCCTATTACCAATTCTCACTTTCTCGTTATAAGCCTCTTACCTCAATAATTTGCATCGCCAGCCAAGCAGTGCCTTCCATATATCCTTTGCAGCTTGTCACCTTGTACCCTTAAAGGAAACATCCCCTTGAGTGTATGTGCCCCGCATGCACTTCCTTGCATTGAGCATAGGTATGTTCCATTGCTTGGAACTAGATGCTTACTTGTGACACTTGTTTCCTCTCATGTATCATAGAATTTATTTTCCAATGAAAAAAAACAAAAAAAAAGGGTGGGAGAAGAATATTATCTCATATTGGTAACAGTCGTGTTTCCTTTGAAAAAAGCATAAACTTTTGAGTCCACTTTCATCCAAAATTTGGGTTTAGCATGACCTTAGTAAGTTGAGCTTAGTACTTATATTTTACTCCTCCAACTGGTTATTCTTGTTGGATTAATGAGAGGGGGGGTGAATCAATAATAGAGCAATTTAATCCTTTTTCACCATAAAATGCAAGTGTTATATCAATGTAGAATTATCATCCAATAGTTGCAAAATAAATAAACAATGAACAAATGAGAAATCACACACATACATAGTACACCAGTGTTTTACATGGAAAATCAAAGAGGGAGAAAACCACATAATGTTTTTCTTATATGTCTTTAAGAATTACATTCATTGGAAGCACCAACTTCCTTCTTTTTTTTCCCAGCTCCAATCAATCACACACAACACCAAGATATATGTGGTTCACCCTCTCCCTAGGGATACGTCCACAGAACTATGCTTTATAATATATTAATATGAAAGCATGCAGTTCTTATCTGCACTCTTAGCTAGAAGATCTTCTCTCTTTCTCTCTTCTCTCTTCTCTCTTCTCTCTATCTTCCCTCCCTATGCACCCAACTGCAAGTTTGATCTTCGCACCCAGCTGAATATCTTACAACACAGACTTCCCTCACTGTTCATTGCTTCTCTCTCTCACTACAATAATCACTCATAACAATAAAAAACTTGGGACTCTTCACCGAACCCTCTTCCCTAATCTAATTTCTTATTTATACATTACAATGACTCACCGATAGCCTTAGGCCGAAACCTAAGTGTCAAAACCCTAGATACAAAAACCCTAGGTGTCTAAAACCCTAGGTCAACTTGACCCACGTTTTCATGGCTTCACCAACCTATCTTTCCTTCCTTCTCGTGCGGTGCTCCAAAGCATCCAATGGCGACTTTTTCCGCTTGCTGAGTTGTCCATGATCTGTCTTCCTTATTGATCTTTCATCCTTGATATCCTCGTCTAACGGCTTGCTTTATCTTACTTCACTCTGTCTTTTCTGCTCTTCTACTCACTTTGACCCAGTATCAGTCATTGTGTCTTCCGCGCAATTCACATTCCATCTTTTGTGCCTTAATCTCTGCTTACTTCCATACCCAAGGGCCAACAGGCCCCCAACACTCACCTGTGACTCGTCCCGAGGAACTTCATATCTGATCCTTTTGATTTGCTTCAACTTCAGGCTACGCGAAGCAGCCTGTTCTTTATTCTCTCTCCTTCCCCACTGTGTGCAGAATATATTTTTTTTGTCTGGTACCCATTTTCAACTGCACCTGGTACCTGGACCCTTCCTCTTTTGCTCTTACTAATGGTTTTGAGGCAGTTGGTTGTCATAGTACAGTTTCAACCAGCTCTCGTTCACCAAACCTTCCTTCCATTCTGCATTCAAGGCCTTCAATAGTGCATCTCCTCCTTCCATGACATAGACAACCTCATATGGCCCCAGCCAATGTGTTTTGAACTTCCTTGGATGCTTCGTAAATTTTGTTTTGTATATCAGTACCAAATCGCCTTGCTTAAATGCCTTCTTCTTGATGTGTCTATCATGGTAGGCCTTTTCTCTTTCCTTATGTACCTGCTGATGGAATCCTACAATAAATTTGTCTTCTTCTAGTTCAACCAACTGCGCGAGCCTCTCTTGAACAGCGCCAATGTCATCCATATCTGTAAAAGTTGTTATTCTTAAACTCGGGACCAAATATTCCATCGAGACAACTACTTCTAGACCATAAACCAACTTAAAGGGGGTCTTCATTATTAGCTTATTGCAAGTGGTTCTATAGGCCCATAGTACTACTGGTACTCTGAAATCCTAGTCATCCCTATTCACACTACAAATATTCGTCAGCTTTGTCTCCAAGATCTTATTGAATGCTTCAACTGTCCCATTCGCTTGTGGTTGGTAGGGTGTTCTCTTCTGATGATGGAATGCAAATTCCTCCGTCAAGGATTCAATGGTCTTATTGATAAAATGTGTGCCTTGATCACTTATAAGGATCTTTGGGCATCCAAACCTGGTGATGATGTCATCAAATATGAAGCGTGCAAATGTAGTTGCACTATAGTCCTTAACTGCTCTTTCTTAGGCCCATGTGGTCAAGTACTCTGTCGCAGTGACTATGTACCTTGCTTCTGTGCACTTTCCTAGTTGGTTTATAGGTCCCACGAAATCAATGGCCCATTTCTCAAATGCTTGTAGGGTCAGTTGCGGTTCTAAAGGCATTTCATCTCTTCTGGACAGTTTCCCAACTCTTTGGAAAACATCGCAGGCTCTGTAGTAGTCCTTAGCATCTCTGTGTAAAGTAGGCCACTAAAGGCCAGCTCTAAGAACCTTCTGCACTTTTTATTTTCCTGCGTAGTGTCCTCCTGTGATGCCTTCATGGGCTTCTGCTAAAATTAGTGGTCGTTTTTCTTCCATAACACATCTCCTTGGGATCTCATCAGGTCCTATCTTATATAGTTATCCATCTATAAGTGAAAAGTCTGCAGCACGCACTACCGGTTGTTTTTTGTGGGTGATTGTGTATTTTCTAGGTGCCATTCCTGTTGAAGGGAACTGGACTATCTCAGTGAAGTGATCATCAATCTTTCTAATGGCTAGAAATTGTGCATCCATCATTGTATCCTCTAAACTAGTAGGTTCCTCTCCATGTTCCAACCTTGACAAGTGGTCGGGTCCTTTGTTCATTCTCCCTGGCTTAACCACGATCACAAAATCATATTCCTAAAATAGCAGAATCCATATGCATATTCTCCCCCCCAACACAGGGTTTTTGACTAGGTATTTCAGCGTGAAGTGATCAGTAAACATTTTAAAGTGTCCTCCCAACAAGTAGTGGCGAAACTTCTGCAGTGCATACACCATGGCTAACCCTTCTCTCTCAATGGTGGTGTAATTGATATCCGTTGTTGATAGCTTCCTGCTATCAAAGGCTAATGGGTGGCCAATGTCTCCATCTCCCGGTTGTGCTAACACAACTCCTAATGTAATAGAATATGCATCGACATGCACATGAAATTCCTTGCTCCAATCTGGGAAAACCAGGATAGGTGCAGTAACCATTTTTTGTTTCAGTGTGTCGAAGCTCTGCTTGCATTCTTCTATCCAATGAAACTGACAGTGTTTCTTAAAAATCTTCACCATGGGTTTTGTGATCTGTGCATAGCCTTTAATAAACTTCATGTAGTATCCAGTATGTCCCAGGGCAGTGCACAGTTGTTTGACTGAAGTAGGAGGGGGCAGATCAACTATAATGGCAATCTTATATGGGTCTACCAACAGTCCCTGCTTACACACAATATGACCTAACAACACTCCAAAGGGTGAAAATAAGATGCACTTCTTCAGGTTCATGGAAATCTGACACTGCCTGCACTTATCCAACATTAATCTTAAACATTCAATATGATTTTGTAATAAGCTAAAAACAATCCAATCATCAAAATATGCTTCCAGAAATTTATGTAAAAACTCCTTGAATGCTTCGACCACCACCCTTGAAAATATGGTTGGTGCATTCTTCAATCCAAACAGCATCATTGTATACTGGTAGGATCCCCATTCTGTTGCAAATGTGGTCTTATGGTGATCTTCCTTGTCAATCCGGATCTGATGGTATACTGAAAATCCATCTGTAAAAGAATATACCTCCTATCCTCCTACATTATCTAACACTTCATCGGTAAATGATGTAGGGAATGGGTCATGCAAATAGGCATCATTCAGCTTCCTAAGATCTACATAGATCCTGATCTCTCTGGTATTCTTATCCTGCACAACCATAGGGATAATCCACTCTGACTCTTAAACAGGTTCTATGATTCCTACTTCCAACATTGTATCGAGTTCAATCTTCACTTTCTCCTTATATTTAGGGTTCAATCTATAGGGTCTCTGTTTGATTGGCCTTGCATCTAGTTTCAAAGGGATCCTCATCTCTCCCATGGGACCTTTAATTCCCTTCATATTAGTGAACTTGGTTGGAAACAAGTCATGATATTTATGTAGTAACTCTGTGATCTTGTCAATAGTGGAAGCATCCCAATAATATCCAATATTTGCAAGCTTCGGTGTTTGCTATGTTTCAATATTGACTTTTTTATTTTAATTGGTTGTCCAATGAAAGGTAGCTCAATTCCTGGTCCTTCTATGTCTTTTTAGCCTTTTGTTTCAGCGATGTTCACCTTCCTAGGATCATCGTCTTCGTCAGCATTGATATTGTAACAGCCTTGCAATTTATGGAGAGGTGCAATCCATTCGTCCTCTTCTTGTTCCAAAGGGAGGCTAGGTGCCTCCTCAAATACTTTATGTCTTACAATCTGTAATGCTTGATCCACTGTAGGGTATTATCTTTCAAACAAAAAGGTAGTTACAAAGTTTTGAGTTGTACCTTCCCAATCTGCAGTGATGAGGTGCAGTTCTTCTTGAAGATACCAATTGATAGGGGTTGTGTCCAGTGTGTTGATGAATTTGTGCACCAACTTCTCTTGAGGAATGTTTCTCCAGTATTCCTCACAACTTTGCACATGGTCCTTCAAACAGCTTCGACCTATGTACCTAACTTCACAGCCTTCTACTTGCTCTGAAAACAGTGTTGTCATCAAAGTGTGACATTGTACCCAGTTTGTAATGTTGTTTTTGTGCGTTCCCCACCATCTTGCTGAAGTTTCTTTCAAGGCCTCATCCATTGCCAACAATATTTGTTGTATTGTTACAATCTCTTCAAATTCCAACAAGAATGCTTCTAAATGATTTAGACCATCAAAGGTGGGCAAGTTACTTACTGTTGTGCCGATCTAGCGCACTTATCTGGTTAATCTAGCACATATCCTTGTAGATACTTCATACATTTTCTTCTCCCAGTTATCCAGTGCTTCTTCTGAATCCTATGAACATGCGATGTCACTTCACCAGCTTAGGTTCCCATCTATTGTAGGATTAATGTAAACATGTTGTCTGGATATTAATTTGTATATGTTTTCTAGTTCATATGCGCAGTCTTCTTCTCTGATGGGTTTTGTGTATCTCTGATCTTCATCAAGATACAAAGGTGCAATGACCCTAAGGCCATATCCTTCAAATGTCATTCTTATTTTCTTTAAATCACCACAGTGGAATTGTTGAAAGCCCAATCAATTCCTAACAGCGCAAGGTAAGGACAACTATCATCAACTATCTCAATCACCTTGAATTCTGCAAACGTCCTTACTCCGTTAATGTCCACAGGGACATGTTTCAATCTTCCAAAGGGGCTTACAACTTGTTGATTATCCATATTAAGCTTGATAGGGGAATAGATCAACTTAGGTTTTTCCATCAGTGCCCAGGTCTGCTTCATCATGACATTGACCTCCGACCCTAAGTCGAGGACCACATAGTCTATATCATACTCTCCAATTTGAGCATTCATGTGTAGTTCCTTATTTTTCCTTCTCTTTTTAGAGACTTGGTGTACTACTCTATTAAACAAGGGATCTACCTTTCCTAGCTCGTACTGTCTAATTAAATTTTGTAGCTCTTGTACAGCGCTTTCATCCTGGATCAACTTAATGCAAGTATGTAAGAATTCCATGAGCTTACTTACCTCATTTCGTTCTCTTGGAAGATCAGACTGATCGAATGCCAGGGGCATTCCACATTCTCTTAATTTTGGTTGTTTCTTTGATGAAGAACCCTGTTCTCTCCCAAATTATTTTCTTACCTCCTCAAAAATTTGTTTTTCTTTCTTCACATCAAACACTTGTGTCTTCTCTACATCTTTCTGCATCCCTGATTCTTCTGTAGTATTTCCCAGAGTCACTCTGTCTTCTCCTTTAATAGTGCCTCCTCTAGTGATTATAGCGACTCTGGGGTATTCTCCTCGAGGTTCTGTTGAGATGAGTTGTACTTGTTGTTTTCCTCCTTGTTTTTCCTGAAGTTTGGCTAACAACACAGGACAATCTTCAATGACATGCTCAAATGAGTTGTAGTAAATGCAAGTGGTACAAGGGTTCTGGAAATCCCTTTCCAAATTTCCTAGTTGTGTAGAGTTATAAAAAATGACTTCACCTCTAACTCGGCCCATACCTCCTCCTCATCCTCTTCCTATGAATCCACCACAAGGGTTGAAGTTTCCTCTTCCTGGAGAATTATACTTTGTAGTGTTTCCTTCTTGTTGTACTTCACCTTGAATTTTGTACATATCCCTTGACCTTTCATGCATGAGTTCATAGGCCCTACAATCCCTATCATCATGCCCTACCAACTTACAAAATGTGAAATATAGATTTGTGGGTGTATGAACATATTTTTTCATGTAATAGCATTCACTAGGGCATTGTTTATTTCTACATACCTTGCACCATGGTAAGGTAACTTTCTTTAAAGGACTCGGAGCTCTAGATGCCAAATACTCATGAAATAGGGGACAGTGCTCCTTGTCATGGCCTTATGATTTTCATCTAATGCACCAAATATCTTATCTTTTACCGTTTCCCTTGTCTTTATTCATATCTTCGACCTACAAAGATAAACTAGTTAGCTGACTCAAGATTTGACTCATACCTGAGTTGGATTCTTCCATAGGAGTTGATTCTAGTTTCATGACAATCTCCAATGCCTCATCCTGCGAAGAAATATTCTGTTGCATCGGAGGGAATCTGATGTGTGGTAAGAGGGAAGCAAAGAACCATTCCTTGTTTTTCTCATCTAGGATCTGAAAACTCAAATGCCTTGTTAAGGTCTTAAACCTCTAATCAAACTCCCAAGCCGGTTCAACTACTTTCTGCTTTAATTCTTTCAAGTTTGTACTCAACTACTTTTTGCTTGATTTCTTTCAGTTATGTAATGCATTGCGACTCCGACTTGGTTTTCTTGAATTCTGCAATCAACGTAGTCTTGATCTCGTTCAACGGTTTTGGCTAGATGACCCCTTGGACAAACTTCATGTACCATCTTAGTGTGCAGTCTCTCAGAGTAGTACTAAATTGAGCTCATTTAACAGCTTTGTCGGTGACATTCTTAATACTCCACACAGCTTCACATAGAAACCAATGTTGATTAGGATATTCAGATCCATCTCCTTTAATGGTGGTTAACCTCATCTCATCTGCCATATATATTCGTAGGTTTCCTGAATCAGTATGTGGTGGACTACTAGTGACAATTATCTAAGCGCTCTGGTGACTCTAATTAATATGATTGCCTAATGTTGCTAAAACAACAGGAGGAGTAATAATACTTACTTCAACGATCTGTGCAGTTCCTTTAGTTTGTGACTCTTCTCAGCGAGGCTCTTCAGTATTTCCTTCTTCAGCCCTACCAGATTCTGAGTGTTCCTCGTTCACCAGTTCTTCTTCCTCTCCATTGTAAAACCCTTCGTCTTGTACCTCTCTAAAAATTATTCCACTGTGCATGTTGGCCCTTGATTATGGAAGGAAGTGAAGTACAAGGAAGAAAAGGTAAAAAGAGAGCTTCGCAAGAGACATAGTGACTGTCATTGGGTCGAAGTGAGCAGAAGAGCAAAAAAGATGGAGTGAAGTGTGGAAAAGTAAGTCATTGGATGAGGAGATCAAGGATGACAGATCAGCAAGGAATATGGATTGAGGACAACTCAGAAAGTGGAAAAAGGCATCGTTGGATTCTTTGGACAACCACGTGAGAAGGAAGGGAAGGCAAGCTGGCGAAGCTAAAAAAAAATGGGTCAAGTTGACCTAGGGTTTTAGACACCTAGGGTTTTGGTATCTAGGGTTTTGGCACTTAGGTTTCAGCCTAAGGCTGTTGGTGAGGTCTTGTAATGTATAAATAAAGGTCAAGAGGACCTGGATCGGGTTGGTCATTAAGTATTGGCACAATATTGTTGTTGATTAAGCTCTATTGTGGGAGAGATTATTGTATTGAGAGAGAGAAGTGTTAAGAGAGAGAGCCTTCTAGTATTGTAAGATCTTCAGTTGTGTGCAGAGATCAAGTCCTACAGCTGGGTGTGTAGGAGCAGGGAGAGAAAGAGAGAGAAGAAAGAAGATCTGCTAGCTGAGAACATAGACAAGAATTGTATGCTTTACCTTGATAAATCATAAACACAGTTATGTGGACGTAAACCTAGAGGGAGGGTGAACCATGTATATCTTGTGTTGTGTATGTGTGATTGATTCTTTGATATCTCTTGTTGTTATCTTGTTATTTATATTGTTGTGTTAGATTAGATCTATAACTACGCAGGATGGATCTAGCTTGATAAGTGATAGGTGCATATTGTGTTGTTGTTCCACTAGATCCATTTGATATTCCCCTGGTTGTAGACATCTTTGTCCTGCAACCCTCTCATAGCTGCTTTGAGTGAGACTGCATCTACTTCATAGGTGTTGCCAAAAGGGCCAGTAGTTAGGGCTTGTTGGTGTGCTCTTGGAGTGAACCTCAGGTCTACCCCTGTGCCAACAAATGGTTCCATTACCAGGACCGAAATCTTATTGAGGGAATGTCAAGGTGGTTCTCATCGAAGACAGAAATTCAAAAGTGGATAAAGGATCAAGAGAGGGACTTCACGGAAGCTAAAAACAAAAACCCTAAGCTGAGTACTGAATATTGGCTACAAAGATACATCTTCACTGACATTCACGAGATCTTGTTTGGAGGAATCCATCAGGAGCTACACGAATGGTTGGCTAGGTTAGTTGATACGCAATTTGAGATCAGATCTAGACCTCCTATAGTTTGGACATCGGCGTTGATCTAGAGGGTTAAGAGAGTTGATAACGTCGTATCCAGAGTGGTAGATCATTTTTTTGATAATACCATTGGAGGGTATATCACTAAATTTGTTGTTGATAGAGTAGAGTCATATAGCCAAGCCGAGAGATACTTTTTCAAAGGACCCAGAGGGAAATGTTTGCATTTTCTGAAGTTAAGAATCAAGATTCTCTTGCATGAAAACCATATCTTGAAGATACAGTAGACCAGAGGGATCTGAAAAGGATAATTTTTAGGAATTTAGACAGTGACAACGACACAGGAGTTGGACATACGCGCAGTGGAAAATTATTCAGAGGGATTCACCTTGATAACTTGTTTAAGCAAAACTATGGGGAAGAGGGTTTCTACAGTGGATAAGAGGTGGATATGACAGACGAAGAGCACTTAGAACCCACTAGGGAAGAGGAAGAAGTGTTATCAAACTAATGGGTAGGTGCAGACACTAACAGATCTCCCTAGATCCACCTAGATATAGAACAAAATAGGACAGGACATGACTATTTCCCTAAGTTATGACCATTGAATTAGCTAGTAGGGAGGAACAAGCGACATACCTTTGTATCACTTCCTAGGGTCTTTTTTTCTCCCGCTTCGTTTCGGTTCTCTCGTGAGGTCAAGACCAAGACAACACAAACCAACCAAAGTGAAGATAGCAAAATATATTCAATCGTCAACTTATGTGTATGATCAAGGAATTACACAATAAAATA
>SNQJ01S0080622.1:20620-35650 GCA_010110895.2 Picea sitchensis | reverse complement strand
GGGTGCCACTCACCTTTGACTGGTTTTTGTATTTGTCCAACCCTTGGAATCAACACTCCATTCAGGCGACCTTGTGAGATACTAAGGGATTCTAAGGAATAAGGACCATGCCTTATTTTGCACCCCTTAGAAATATTCATGAGCAACTATCTCAATCTTCCCTCATGGCATCATGGATATCTTGAACTAGGAAATTGTTAACCTACAATTTGATCCATTGTGTGAGTGATAGTAGACTGTGACATGGATGCTGCCACACCTCTCCCTCAATACCTAGTTTTTGTGCATGGCCCCTTTACTCCTTTTGTGATTCAGATTAGCAAGCAATCGTTAGCCTGCATCCAACAAAGAAACATTGTCAATGATCCATAAACAACATCATAATGTAATCGATCATATGTCACATATGCATAAATGAAATACTCAAACCAATACAATCCACTCCCTCACTCAATCCAGAGTCCAAGGAAGTCCATTGATGCCATCGACATCCTCAATCTGTCAAGTGTCCTACACACTCAGGGGAAACTCGTCAATAACATATGTCAATACATAGATATCAAAACAACATAAATCATAATCCATCAACATCATCATAAGAATCCATAAGATAAACAAACAACCATATAATAAAATCGGATCACTTGCATGCAAGTGTCCTCAAAGAATAAGTCAATAACATGTGCTCGCAAAAGAGGGATGTTACATACACCCCCTCTTGTTTTAAAATTCATCCCGAAGTTGTACATTATATAAATGCAGTAAATAAAGTATGTGACAAGATCTATATCTCTAACTATCAAATAAATATGGAATCTGTTGGAGCATATCATATGCATCCTCCCAAGTAGCTGAGTGTGGAATATAATTGTCCCACTGAAACTTGACCTAATAGACTGTTCGACGTCGTATATGTTGAATGTGATGGTCCATAATGTGGATTGGATCCACCATGAGTGCACCCTCGTCCAACACCTGCAAAGAACTCATGTCAATCACATCTATAGGATCACTAAAATAATGTCTCAAAACAGATACATTAAAAACATCATGCATACACCTCAAAGAATCAGGCAAGGCTAGTCGATAGGCCATGAGACCTTTCTTTTCCACAGTTTCGAAATGTCCCACAAACCTAGGAGAGATTTTAACACCCTTTCCCAACTTAATAAATCTCTTGTGTGGTTTCACCCGCAAGAAAACTCGATCGCCAACTTCATAATTACTATCGACGCGATGCACATCGACATAACTCTTCTACCGATATTGTGCTTCTTTAATCATTTGTCTTATCTTTTTCATTTGTTTTTCCATTTCTTGGATCCCTTGTGGTCCTACCAGGACCCTATCCTCAATTCGATCCCAGCTCAAAGGTGAATGACATGGTCTCCCATAAAGAAACTCAAATGGTGCCATCTTAATGGTACTTTGATAGTTGTTGTTGTACTCAAACTCTACTAGTGGAAATAACTCTTACCAATTCTTTTGTTGGTCCATCACATATATATGAAACATATCTTACAAGATTTGGTTTGTTCTTTCTGTCTTCTCTTCTGTCTCAAGGTGATATGTTGTGCTAAAGTTCAATTGTGTCCCCAAGGCCTCTTGGAAACTGGTCGAAAAATGTCCTATAAACAATGATCCTCTATCAGATATGATCCTTTTAGGCATGCCATGTAATCTCACAATATCACTAATAAAAACTCTAGCTATGTCTAGTGCCTGATACCTCATGTGCACAGGAATAAAATGTGCACTCTTCGTCAAAGTGTCAACTACCATGAAAATCAAGTTGTGCCTCCTTTCCATCAGCGACAATCCCACAATAAATTCCATCGAAATGACCTCCCATTCTGATTCTGGAATAGTGTGTGGTTGTAGTAATCATGTCGGATGTCTATGTTCAGCCTTCACTTTCTGACATTATAGACACCTCGCCACGTAGCTAACTATGTCTGCCTTCATTCCTTTCCAGAAGAATAAGGGATTAAGGTCTTCTCTCATCTTCATGACTCCTGGATGAGCCATGCACACTGCTCTATGAGCTTCACTTAATATCAAACTTCTCAATTCATCATTAGGTGGTACGTAAATCTAGTTATTATACATCATCAATCCTTCATTTTCCAATGCATATCCTTAAAACTTTGGTGCCAACATGGTGTCTTGTCCGATATTTTCCTTAACCTCTTTATACTAGTCATCGCCACACTATATAGTTAGAATCTTTTCTCGAAGATTCGTCTGAAGAGGTATCACTGAAAATATGCACGGTCTCCGAATCAACACATCTTCCACTCTTTTCACTATTCCTTTTATGTAAGTAATCTCAAAATCATATTTGCTAAGCAGTTTTGACCAACTCCTTTGTCGCGCGTTCAAGTCACTTTGTGTAAAAATGTGTCGCAAACCACAATGGTCTGTTTTTAGCTCAAATTTGTGTCCAATCAGGTAGTGTCTCCACACTCTTAGGGCATACACAATGGCCAATAACTCCAAATCATGCGTCGCTTAGTTCTCCTCATGCTTTCTTAATTTCCTTGAGATGCAAGTGATCACTCGACCATCTTACATCAAGACTCTGCCTAATCCTTCCTTGGATGTGTGTGTGCATACCAAGAAGTCCTCATCCATGTCAGAGACTTTTCATATCAGCATTGTTTTCAACAGCTCCTTGATCCTTTGAAATTCTTCTGTGCATTTATCGGTCCATACAAAATTATTGTTTTTTTTCTGCATTTCCGTGAGAAGATTTTCTATCTTCGAAAAACCTTCGATGAACCATCGGTAATATCCTACTAAACCCATAAATCTGCGTACTTATGGTACGTTCTTCGGTGTAGGACATTCCATAATATCCTCTACCTTCAGTGGATCCACAGTGATGCCTTCACCAGAGATAATGTGCCCTAAGTAATGAATACTCGATTGATAAAAAGAGCATTTCGACAGTTTTACGTATAATTTGTTTTCTCTCAAACACTGTAGTACCAAACACAAATGTTCATCATGTTATTCTGTCATCTGAGAATATATAAATATGTCATCAATGAATACTTGAAAAAACTTATCCATTATTCTTGGAACACCCCATTCATCAAGCTCATGAATACCCCCAAGGCGTTTGTCAGTCCAAACGTTAAAATGGTAAACTCGTAATGCATGAACCTTGTCTTGAATGTGGTCTTAGGAATGTCCTCCTCTTTGATTCACAACTGGTGATATCCTGATCTCAAGTAAAACTTTGAAAACACTATTACACCTTTCATTTGATCAAAAAAATCGTTCATTCTTGGCAACGGATATTGGTTATTGATTGTTGCCTTGTTCAATTGATGGTAGTCAATACAAAGTCTCCACGACCCATCCTTCTTTCCTATGAAAATAACAGGTGCACCCCAAGGTGACACACTTGGACGTATAATTCCCAGGTCCAACAACTCCTTTAGTTGTATTTTCAACTCCTATAACTCAGACATTTGTTAACGTCGAGAGACTAGAGAGTCTCCAATATCAACATTTTCAACCTCGCGTGGGGCTAAGAGAGAAGAAGCGAGAATATCACCCTAGGATTTAAGACTCGGGCAAGAAAGCGCATTGAACTCTAGGCCAATTTTACCCTAACCTATAGTCCAATCATGTATTCCTTTGTCTTATAATTTAACCTTTTAACAATATTTATTTTTTTATGTGATTTTCTGATTTTTATGCTATTTACAATTTTAATAACTTCTATGTGTATTTTATACATTTGTAGTGACAAAATTGAATTTAATAAAGGAAATGCACAAATAATAGAAAGGAGTGCTTTTGTTTTTATTTTAGAAAAAAGAAACATAAATAAAGCAAATTTAACTAAAAGCTAAAGAAGCTAATAAACTATGTTAGTTTTAAGGTAACTCAATTAAAGAAAAAGTTATTACATAACATTAGTTTGAAGAATATAGATAACATTTTAATGATATAACGTTTTTATATTTTCATTTAGGAGTTAGGATGTAACTAAAACATAATAAAATCAAAATTAAAAAAAAAAAGGGTAATGTACACTAATTAGCCAATAAATAAAACTTTATGAACATTATTGCTTACAAAATAAATACATTTAGTTTGTATTTTTAAAATTTTATCCAACCATTTTTTTTTTTTTTTTTTTCCTGAAATCAAAGTGTTAAATAAATAAAGAAGAGGAAAACTGAGGATTTTTAAGGAAAAATCAAGAAATAGTGCAGAGTGAGAAAGAAATGATTTTCATTAAAATACTTCTCATACAAGTTCATAATCTTCAAAATCTACAAGTCTCTACATATACTAGGGCCAATTATATGGTATTTATCCCCTCTAGATGCAATGTACAATATAAATACCAAGCATGGAAAAGAAAAAGAAAGTTGATCCAAGAAGGAATGGAGCTATGGTGGCGAATCGCAAGGAGAACACCTTGTGAAGGCCAACAAAATCATCCTCTCTTAGCCTCTTTGTTGCTTCGCAAGACCCCCTGCTACCGACGATTCCATAAATCTCTACTGAAGATGTAAGAAAATAATGAAATGCACGGTCCTTACAACACTCCTAGCATACTACTCTGAAATTTCTGCCAAAAGTTCTCTCTCAGAAAAGTTTCTAACATTTCTCTTTCAAAAAATTTTGTCTCTGGAATTACATCTCCTCCCAAAAGGCTATGCGTTGCTTTCTTTTATCTCCTTGAGTAGACCGTTCCTTCAGTTGGTAGTTTCATAACTACATTTGAACTGTCTAGAAAAAATAATTTGCTTAAGAGATTTTATTATCCACTTGTTCCACCTTCTTTATGTGTTAATAACTCGTATATCCCATTTGATTTTAAACATGGTGATTTCTTTTGAAATTTCAAATATAGAGTGGACTCGTGATGGTCCCAGGCCATTTTTTGTTTATCACCATAAGTTCTAGAACCGGGAGTTCTTTAGACATTGAGTTTTCTTTCCCTAAAGTGTCTAAATTTGGCTAAGAATGTCCTGCATTAGATTATTCCTTAGAAAATTTGCTTGAGGTTTATTCAGGAGATGGATCATTGCACCCAACTATTTCTTTATGTGCCTCAGGTTTTAGCACCATTATTATGCATATGGTTTCCCCATAGTTCATCTTTGGTAAACCAAGGACACAACACTCAACTATGTCTGGATGCTTGAGAATATCAACACTTGTGCACTCCAAGATCACAAAGAAGCCATCCTCATCCATCATTGCAGTGTCTCTTGTTCTAAAGTAGCCACCATCTCTGAGAGACTCCTTTGTAACCTGAGGTTGTCTCCAAAATTCCTTGAACATGGAAGGACTTTGAACATAGAGTTCACCTATCCTTGGTTTGTTGCAATTATTTTAATTTTGAGAAACTATTTTAACCTGCACACCAGACAGTGGTTTGCCAATAGTTCCCACCCTTCGATTTCCATGGAGAGGATTTGAAGGTGTCATTGCAAACTCAGTCATCCCATAACGATCAAGAAGTCAGTGCCCTATGATATTTTCCCATTGTGTAAAATCTCAATTTACCTTTTCTTTTGAATATGGAAAAACATATTTTCTTCTCCTTATATTCAAGTTTCATACAATCTCAAGAATTCACACCAGTGCCATTCAAATACTGCCTCTTCAATATTTATATTGTCTCTATTTCCTCTGTTATAGTCCATGCCTTCATAACTTCCAAAATATTCTTTTGGATGTTGTAACAACATTTCACGATGATTATAACAATTTGAACACAATCAATAAGAGAAGCCAGGATATGATTCCCGATATTCCCATGAGCATGCTTAGTCTTGCAATAAGTACAAGCACCAAGATAGTCCATATATATTTGAAGAATCTCCGCAAGGTTATTTTCCTTATCTTCATAGTCCTTTTACCACATGTTACGGTATATCTAAAAAAAAATGATCGCGTTCCTTGGTCATCTTCGATAGATGCATATGGACTTCTCCATTGCCCTCCATAAAAGACAATAATATTCATAAGAGTGGCATCAACGGATCTGCCAGAAATGCCAGGAACGTTTTAACACAACTCATACCTTCTGTTAGTTTTCATTGTAACAACAATAGAGCCACCAACAGTTGTTACATTTAATTGATGTTCCTCTAAATTATCACCGCACCATCCTTAGAAGAAGAGGCGATCAAAGTGGGGTGCCAAGCCAACAAACCAGTGGATGAACCAATTCTTGTTCGTTAAGGACTTGGATTGAAACAATATTTTCCCTTTGATTATTTCATCGTCTTCTTTGCTAGACGTTTCTATGATGCTTCAAATGAAGAAAAAACCAACATAACTCATGCTTGCTAAAAGGATAACTTGATCACCATAAAATGCCATATCAGTTTCTCTCTTCCCATGGCCTTGAGGAAGGCATTGTTTCTTTGTCTTCCTGCTAATATGCATAGATTGTCCCAATTTGATATATTTTTCAATATGTCTAAAAGAGAACATCATACGTTCCCATGTCATCAAAAATAATTTCCATATGGCACCTCATCAAGAGCTTGGTATACATTATCACATTTCCTCAGTATGAAACCCATTAAGGTCACAGGTTGCCTTCTAAAAGAAGATAATCCATGTGGAAATTATCATTTTAATGTGTTTCCTCTTTGTCATTGAATGATGTTAAATTTATAACTCTAAGAAAGAAGTGGTATAAATTTATGGGACAGCTAAAATATTAAATGAAGGCACGTGATAAAAATCTTGAAAAAGTGATGTATGTTGGGTATAGAATGATAGAGCCTTAATGAAAAGCAAACATGATAATATATTTACTTTTGAAGAATGGACAGGGAGTGGAATAATGGCACAACATTTATGAGGTAATGTGACATGAGGTGTGATATATAATAGTTAAAAAATTATGCTTCCAGTGTGTTAATCTTAGGAATATGTTATGGATTTGAAATACATAACATGACCATAACTGACCTTGAAGACTAGTAATTGAGTCTCTCTTTTACATAGTGAATAAGGCGGGTGCATAGATCAACAATTGTGACATAAGGGTCTTTGGACATGTGTGTCATTAGTGAAATAAGACGACATGAATAATGCGATGAGTGAATAAAAGGATCTTCTTAGTAGTAAGTCAAGAGTTACAATAAATTCATTTACAAACAATGTGCCAATTTTTAACGAGGAAAAGTGAAACTTTGTGCAAGTAGTGTGACTGGAGAGGGAGCTTGGAAACTCTTTTTTGGCTAAGTCTCGTTGACAAAAATCATTGTCAAAAACTTTGACATTTGATAAGGCTATCTTTCTATCTGTTCATTTCTAGGTTTCAGGTCAATCGTAAACTCCAATTCTCTTTCAGGTGGAAAACCCAATAACTATTCTGGAAACACGTCAGAAAAATCTTGTACTGCCGAAACGTCTTCTAATCCTTCCTCATCTCCTTGTTCATTTAGCGCCAAGATTGCGTATAAATTTCATCCTTTGAGCATGATATTCTGTAGTTGTAGGGAAGAAACAAACCTGAAGGACACTCCTTGGTTTCTTCCCATGATCACTCTTCTTTGTCCCTCATCGTCATTCAAACTAAACCACTTTGTCTTATAGTTGAGTATCTCCTCATGCGATTCTAACAAGTCCATGTCGATCACGATGTCATAAGATCCTAATATCGCGACATACATGTTGGCCTTCGTTACAAAATATCCCAAGTTAAGGCTACAGTCTGTAACCTCTCCTCCAACCTTTTTCTTGGCACCTAAAGACATTTCCACATAGCTAAACTTGTCCTATTCGACTACCTTTACCTTAATTATTTTTAGCATTGCACCATAAATACATCTCTCTGTAGCATTGGGATCTATCAAAATATTAAAGGTCTGGTCAATGATGGAAACTAACATCTCGAGCACACTAGACTAGTGATCAAACTAGTGGTTATTCACCGTTGCATGAATCCTATGGGCCTTGTCCAAATATCCAAAGGTAGTGTGTCCGACTGACCCGACTGATATGGCCATATCAACCTGAAAATATCGCTGGAAATGTGGCTCTCCACATGTCCAACATCCAGTCTTCAGCCCAGTACTCTTGTTCCCCGAATTAGAAGTCGTAGGCCTACCAACCTGAAATTATGATATGTTCTATTGAACATGCCTAAATGTTGTTGTTGTGGGCGACGTTGTTGCTGATGTTATGGTCCTCTGTAGGGAGTCTGTTACTGAGGATCCACTCGTCATGGTGTTGCAAACTTGGATCCTCTAGGCGTGTCTCGATACCTTAATGGATGTTTATCTTGATTGTGATGCTGCTTCCCACCAGATGTCTCATGTCCTGTCGGTCTCGTAGGAGTCCTGCCTTGACCCCCGATGATCATATCTTCCTCATATATGAGGGCCTTATGTACTACATTGTGCAACATTTGAGGCATTAGGATCCTCACCTTCACACAGATGCTGACATTAAGGATGAACAAAAACTTGTTGACCTTGAGCTTCTCGGTGTTTAGATATGGAGCATACCTAAGAAGCTCCATGAATCAGGCCTCATACTCGAGCACCGTATGACCACCCTGTCATAAGGCATTGAAATCATTGAGCTGGTGCTAAATGAATTCCTCTGCCAAATACCTCTCCCAGAACTGCTCCTCAAAAAATTCCCATGACACGTATTCGACAACCATGTTTAGTTATGGTAGGAGATTCTTCAACCATAGAAGGGCGCTGCCCTTCAGCTGAAATACCTCCATGTGGAATTTCAGGTTGGAGGTGTAGTTGTGAAGTTGGAAGCACATTTCCATGTTCTCCAACCATGCCTCGGTGTTTGTGCCATCTGTGGCACCCATGAACTCGAGAAACTTAACATTCTCGAGTACTCTTTGAATACTACCACTGCCAGTTGGAGCACGGTGTGGGCCCTTAGGGGGTATAGGCACCCTGGCCTCATCTCTATCTAGTCGGTTAATCAAGGCCTCTAACATCCTCTGAAAGGACCTCATCAACCCAAGAACATCCCACACAACAATCTGCTCCTATCCAATGACTTTCTCTTCTCCTTAGGGGTTAGAACCCTCTGGCATGGATGTTACTAGAGGCATCGCACCTCCTCCCCTAGAACCATGTCGTCTGCCTCCACAACATCCTCTAACCATAATTACCTATAGGGACACAATTCAATTTAATTAGTGATAAGTTATTAATCAAGTGTTTAATACAGTGGAAGGAATAATGATCCCATGTCGTGGGGTTGAACCCACTATGATACCATATGTAACAGCCCCTCCATTATGACTAGGAAAAGTGAAGCACAATCGGTAAATTATTATTATTATTTTTAAAAGCATTAGGAAATTAACGTCAACACATAATTCATAGAAACGCATAATCAAACAACATCATAATTAAAATTATTACAAGCGACTCATCATCATAATCAATAATGATGCAACCAATGCATCAACATAAATGATAGCGACACCTGACCAACACATAAACATAAATAGTGATGAAGTTCAACCATGACAATCAGTTGAAGCAATTTATAAACAATGATCGACCAGATACTGAATATTAAAATGACTACCCACCCAACCTACTCTGCAAGGTTAGGACCTCCAAGACACATAAGCAACGCTCAATCTGAGGATTCATCCAATTGATTCTGAACACTCAAGGTCTGAGGGATGGCGATTGTTCTGAGGAACAAGGGGGTGTCTACATCCCATTAACACAATCAAGTTGAAAACTAACTAGCTTAATCAATCAACATCATTACTGTTCATGGAGCAAGAGAATTTAATTACTAAATCAATCATATAATGACATAAGTTAAGGCACAAATGTAATCAACTTTATTTTATTTTCATGGTGTGAAAGAAAACATCTATTTTCTTTCAAGGCGCGTGATGAATCAATTACTAAATTCAACAATAAATCAACATTATTTTCAAGGTGCGTGCATGATCTAAATAACGAATTAATCATAAATCAACATCATTCAATGCACACAATTATTCTAATCACTTAGGAAATCATAAATCAACATYATTACAATTTKCAMGAGTAATATAAAAGCGTAATCATCTATGCATCATCATTAGTACATAGCGCAAATCAATCTAATTACTTAATCATCAACATAATACATGGAGCRAGGAAAATYAATCGCTCAATCATTTATTCATTAACAWTTTTAGTGTCATAAGAGTATATTGATTACTAAAACAATCCTAAATCAACTTTGTATAGATGTGCACGAGTAAACTAATTTCTAGACAATCAYAGGTCAACATGATTAAAGGCATAAGAGTAATCATTACTTTTMTTCATTGTGCAATAAATCCAATCACATTAAGTTAAAGGCGCAARAGCAGTCAATAGTTTTGTTCCATGGCACAAACGAAATCTTAAATTTTATTTTTATGGCGCAGAAGAAAACATTAACTTTATTTTCAAGACGCAAGGTAAACAAAGTCATAACCAATATTATATCAATATTAATTCATGGCGCAAGAGTGATCACCAATTCTAGTATATCAACAAAACACAAGGAGATTTAATTACCCACCCACGACAACCCAAATCCTAAAATTCTAATTAGCAAGAGCCATAACTAGAGACTTGCGCATACCTCCATATAATTATTTTATATCCAATGATTATGTTAATGAAGGGCTTACTTATTTAAATCAATTCTTCTCGATATTTAATAGATAACTAAATGAGTGTAAGTAGTCTCCCTAGGAAGGAAATATTGTAACTTATTTTGTACAAGGTTTGTTATCCAAACTTTAACATACGTAAGGAGGAGTCAATGATCCTCTTAAGGAACCATCAGGAAGTCAAATATTCTTAAGGAAATTCTTTAGATTTCAATACTACTTGAATATCTCTTAAAACTTTAACACGATCATTCGTACTAAGCAATGAAGGATTTAAGGGGGGGAATTCATAACTATCTAATATATTTTAAATAAGGTCATCACCTTAGATATGTACAAGGATTCTAAACCCTAAATCAATTAAGATAGACAATTTATTAAGGCCATAGGTAAGAAAAATGCATATAAGGTAATAATAAAGCTGAGTGAGGTCCACCCAAATGTAGACAACTTTTTGAGGGGTGATGGGTAATTCTAGTTTTTCAAACACTATGCAATAGAGGTAATGTTGAGTGAGATCCAAGAAATCGCTGGGTGAAATTATTAAATCTTTGGGTAATCCAGGCATAAGAAAAATGCATAGAAGTTAATGATAAAGTCGAGTGAGATCCAAGCAAATCGCTGAAGGAATTCATGAAATCGTCGGGTAATTCTAGTCATAATAAAAATGTAGAGAAATTAATGATAAATCCGAGTGAGATCCAAAAAAAAATACTGAGTGAATTCATGAAATCGTTGGGTAATTCTAGGCATAAGAAATCAGAGAGAAATTAATGATAAAGATGAGCGATATCCAAGAAATTCACTGAGTGAATTCATGAAATCACTGGGTAAATCCAGACATAATAAAAACACAGATAAATAAATGATAAAGCCGAGAAAGATCTAATAAAATCACTGCATAAAACATAGAGGTTTCTTCCAGAGATGGAGTGCGATGAGATTCAATGCTGGGAAAATATTAATCCAAAAACGCAGGGAGTTTCAAGATGTTGGGAAAATCAAATACCAAGGAAAAAAAAAGGTTCCATAGAATGAAGGGAAGGGATTCACCATTGTTGGGATAAATTCTATGCTAAAAAAAAAATGCAAAGGGTTTTCTGAGAGAAATTACAGGGTAGATGCATTAAGAGCATGGCTATGTTTTCAGATAAAAATGCAGAGGTTTCATAGTAAAATCGCAAGCATATAAAAATAATCTCATATGAACTAAACCTCAACAGATATAAGCCAAATCAAAAAATCTGAGATCGCTCCCACTGATCTATACATCAAATATTTACTTCAATATGAAACTGAAGATATCAGGGTTACAATATACAAAATCATTATATTACAAAAAATGCATGATTTTTTATAAACATTTAGAATTTAGACTCCATTAACATTAATATTCAAAATCTAGAAGAGTACAATGATTCTCTGTCAACACATAAATTACTAAATATACAGTACCGTGACTAGAATATAGTGGTAGTGGAGTTGCTTGTCTGGTCGACAACTAGCGCGTGTCCTTTCCAATCTTGTACAATGTCAATCTGCCTTCTCCTACTTGCTAATCATTGAGATTTCACCTGTACCTCACATTCAATGCTAGAGGTACTCTTCTTCCCCCTTAGCCCCCCAAGCTACAAAGGGGCCATGCCTCACAAGGTAGAGCCACCACTCTCTCTGAGGTTGGGTATCCCAACTCTCATAAGTAAAACCAATCAAAATTATGCAGCATAACCTTACCCATAACCAATGATCATCCATCTCTCAACTCAACCATTTGTTTTATAGAATTTTCCAACACTTGCACAATTAATTCACGTTTTAATAAAAAAACAATTAGAATTATCTCCCTCATACACTTGTCACTCTTTCTCCAATTTGCACCATTAAATCCACATTTTATTTTAATAAAAAATAAATTCCCTCACCCATCCTAAAAGCGCTCCTTAAATGACTCCTAGTTGTCTCTTTATTCCCTTTATTTCCAATTAATGACTGACGCCTTTCTAAAACTAAGTTGAGTTAAAATAAGAATCTTCTCTTAGTTATACTAGTGTTAACTAGACTCTAGATTCCTTTCTATGCATATCCATTCCTTTAGCTTTATTCCATTCTTACCTTAAATTCCAATTTGGTAATTAATTGCACATATGTGTATTAAATCAATCTTTAGATTTATTTTGTTTACCTTGAATTCTTAAATTGATTTACTTCATCCGCTCATATTTAATTTATAAATTTATTTTTTAGTCTTCTTACTAACTTAGACTTAGGCTTAATTAAGTTTTTAATTGCAAAGGCTTAAAATCTTATAGGGAATATGATTAATAAATTCATTCTTTAATTAATTAATTAATTCGACAGTGCTCAACATTTTACAAGGTTAACATTCGTTCAAAGTTTTCTAGGCCACCTAGATTCATTGACTCAAACTTTAATTTTGTGACGTGCCCTTCAAGACACACTTCATTCTCCAAGGGTTCCACTCGCCTTTGATTCAATTTTTAATTACGCGATGTTCCCTTCAAGACGAACTTCGTGCTCCAAGGGTGCCACTCGCCTTTGACTGGTTTTGGTAGTTGTCCAACCCTTGGAGTCAACACTCCATCCAGGTGACCTTGTGAGAGACTAAGGGATTTTAAGGAATAAGGACCCTGCCTTATTGTGCACCCCTTAGAAATATTTGTGAGTCACTTTCTTAGTCTTCCCTCATGGCATCGTGGATCTCTCGAACTAGGTAATCGTTAACCTACAATTCGAGCCACGACGAGAGTGATAGTAGGTTGTGACAGGGATGTTTCCACACCTCTCCCTCAATATTTGGTTTGTGTGCATGGTCTCTTTACTCCTTATGTGAATCATATTAGCAAGAAACCAACAACCTGCATTCATCAACGAAACACTGTCAATGATCCATAAACAACATCATAATATAATCGATCATATGTCACATATGCATAAATGAAATACTCAAACCAATACAATCCACTCCCTGACTTAATCTGGAGTCCAAGGAGGTCCATTGATTCCATTGACATCCTCAATATGTCAAGTTTCCTACCCACTCATGGTAAACTTGTCAATAACATTTGTCAAAAGATAGATATCAAAACAACATAAATCACAATCCATCAACATTATCATAAGAATCCATAAGAGAAACAGACAACCATATACTAAAACCAGATCACTTGCACGCAAGTGTCCTCAAAGAATAAGTCAATAACATGTGCTCGCAAGAGCGAGATGCCACACTTTTTCCCAAGAAAGTTGACTATCATACTCCCTAATGTCGATTGTACTTCAACCCCATGCTCCCAATAACTACTGGATGTGAATTTTGAAACCCACCCTCTTACATGTATCTAATGATTGATCTCTCATACACTCAAGGGGAAAATTATAAGGTAAATATACATTAACTAGGATAATAACATGGGTTTCCCTTGGATCCCCCTTTATCCCCCATTCTTATGAATCATATCCCCCCATCATTATCTCCCCTCTCGTATTGAAACCAACAATTATTATTTTATTAATCATATCAATTTACATAATACATAGTTTAGTGCTTTCCCATAGTGATCAATATGGGATCTTTTCCCCAAATACTTTGAATCACCAGGCTAAATCGCATTTGTTGGCTCACTAAAATGTCAATCTTTTTACCAACCTTTTCCTTGACTTTTAATCATTTTTTGCTTGTTCGTAACCTTGTATTAAGACCATTTTAATATTTACATGTGGGATTAGGTTCCATACTTTCCAATGCATTTATTTTAGTGTTTTAAGTGAATTTATGATCAAATATTAAAAAAACATGTTTTCACTTATAACTCAAAGTTGGGTGAGTTTGGTGATGATTATAAGTATATTTGGATATTTCAACAATACACATTTTTACCACCTATCTCCAAATTCGAATTCCTTCTTCATCCATTGAATATTTTATGAGGATTTAGGATGATCATTCAAGTACCTTGGATAAAGAAGAATATTGAAAACCTGGATAATATTTGTTATAAATATCTTAGAGATTTTGGAGAGATATTTGATTAGTTGATATTTAGCAAAAAGTTGTAACCACGTGAAAAAAATGTGGATCTAAATTAATTAGCATTTATCTTGGTTGGAAAGAAAGTTTATGTATAATTAATATTTCCTTCTCCATTCCAAGGGGATGACTCTTGGATCAAATTTCCAATTCATGATGGAGTGAATAAAACATTTCAATATCTTCTCTTATGCAGATTGTAAGTATGTAATTTTATTGTGTTTTATGATTTGATTAAATTCTATGATGTCGTAGTTTAATTCCCCACCATGAATTCTTAGGAGAAAGAGCTCACTCGATGAGAGCATGGTGTTTATTTATTTTGTTTATGTAATTTTAT